>CABPRJ010000016.1:392222-464139 GCA_902439185.1 Cinara cedri
TAAAAACTAATTTTACGTTTAAAATTTTAAAAAAAAAAAAAAAAAAAAAAATGTAAATTTGCAAGTTTGCACAACTCGTTTTGTTTAATATAGATGTATATTAAAGTATAGATTTTTCGTTATTAAATTTATAATGCAATTATTTTTTATTTAATTACTATACACAATTTTAGATTCAATTTTTATTTAATTTTAAATGGTATCTTAATAGTTCATTTCTTTAAATACTTATACGGATTAAAATACTTAATAATGTGAGTACTTAGTAAAAAAAAAAAAAAAATCAAAAAAAATATTTTATTTTTACTTTATTTTTTATTAAGGAAAGATAATTTATTATACCTGTATAATCTCGGTCTATTGTATAATGAAATAAGAGAACTGTTCCATATTATATTCGTATACTTTTAAACGAATAAATTAATAATTAATAATAATTAATTCACTTAAAAAAAAAATACGAGTCTTACAATTTTCGGGTTTTAAGGTAAACAAAACTTTTTTCGGATATTGTTTATAACAATCGATCGCCCTGTTTTAAAAACACGCGATTGAAAAATATGAGCGTTTCGGAGCGAATTACTTTTATTCTCTCGAGACTAGCTTTTGTTATTCACGTAATTGGAGTTAGAGAAAATTGTTCATTTAGTATATGCTACGGATTTACTCATAAACAGGTGATGCATTTTTTATTATTTTAATTTTAAACGAAGTACCTATACTGAATATATTATAAGATTGCACGTATCGGGTTTCATTTGAAAAAAAAAAATGGTGCTTATAGTTAAGTCGAAAAAGTATTATAAAGTTTGTGTTTGGTTATATATAATACAGGAGGAGTATAATAATGTCGATGTAAGTATAGTTACGGCTTCTCATCGATTTTTGGAATACCTTTCACTGCGCATCTCACGCGTATAGTCTAAACTTTCAATGAACTCGTGAACTTTGTGTTTGTCCGAAATTAGGTCTACCCGTATCAACAGTTTCAGAAATGTATAATATTCTCTATGAGAATTTAAAATTAGTATAATATTAATATTTATTTTAAACTAATATAAGTTTGTAAATTGGTTATAGTAATAATAAGGTTTGAACAGATAAGTTATTTTGAAAAACAGGAAGACATTATGCAAGTATAAATAATTTGTATAAATTAGACGGCTATAAAAGTTACTAAAGAGACAAATTTATGCAAAATATTTTTCACAGTTTAAAAACCACGATCGTAGAACTCTGTTACAGAAAATTTCACGATTTAGACGGGCGTTTACTTTTTTTGTTTCCTTAAAAATACTCTTTACATGCCAAACTCTCATGTCTGGAGTAGAATGGTCCGATTTCCATAATTTTTATTCGAACGGAAAGAGGCGAAATTCTGTTAGGGCACATAGGACTTGAATTTTAAAAATAATAGTTCTAAATTCTTTAAAAAAATGTAAAGTTTGAAGAAGAGTATTTATTTTGTTTAATGTTTTTTGGCTACATAATTAATACTGACGCTTCGTGGGAAGTTTTTCTCTTTCCAACTGTAACAAAATTATTGTAATCATCGGATCACCCTGCGAGACATGAAATGTTTTCTTGTAATACACATGGTATAAACAAAAAAAAAAAACAGACTGTGCTCAACCCTTTCAATAAACACAAAATAAATCTTCTTGTTAAGATTTGTTCAAATAATTGTTCAATATAATTGTTATAACAAAATATTATCATTATAATGTACTTTGGGTACGATTTTTTATTCTGTCTATTGCATATTTTGTCAACGTCGAAAAAACGTCACAACTATTGCGTTTTATAAACTTGTCGATTTTTTTTTATAACCAGGTGTATAGTGGTGTAATGCAGCATTATCGTAAATTAAGTGAATATTAAATTCTTCGTTCGTTACATCAAAGGGAATTCGTTTGAGGAGTTTTCGGTCTCGAGAAAACGGTGAAATTACGTTAATTTGACGTTAAAGTTACAGTTTTTATTATCTGAAAACATCCCGGTATTGTTATAAAAAAATTTCTTTTGATGTACTAAATTAAAAAGAAACGTTGTAATACCAAAGATACGTATCAGCGGGTAGTTGTACCGAAGTAATAAGAAATGACTATATTGCGGTATTAAAACACTTTATTTCGGAACTCCGCTAAGTATATTATTGTTAACTCTACTGTTATAGCGAGTGTTTTATAGTCATGACCCAAAATCTTTTCCATAACCATAATATTATTATATACGAATGTCAGCGTGAGCGTTTTTGAACGTAAAAGCCATGTTTCATGGGTACCTAATATGATTTAGCGTAAAATTAAAGAACACGCGACATTTTATCAACGGCAGATGCGGATTAGGTAACGGAGGTGGGAGTGATTTTGAAAATCCACAAAAGCATACACTTATAATGCAAATAAAGCTCAGAGTGTATTTGGACGTGAACGGTCGGGGGGAGGACGATCGTCCGATTCGCCCCCTTCGCGAATCCACCACCGATTTATGGATCGGTGTATTGTCCGTTTAAATAGAAACATTAACAAAACAAAAACAAATTTTTAACCATGTTGAAAATCACTCTGTTGGATATTTGTCTAATGTTTTACTCGAAAGCGGTGTTCAATACTTATTTCTTGCAAATTGATAAATTTTACCGTTTACAGACTCGTAACGTATCGGGTGTGTTTCAATTTTCTCGAAAAGTTTTAATCCATACCAACCATTTGCGAGATATGATGTGAATTATTAAAGTGACGCCAGAGACAGGATTCGAAAACGGATTTTGCGCGCATCTAGAAATAATATAACGTAACGCCTCGTTTAGTTCCTTTTTTTTTTTTCAAATTTTTTATTCATAAACTCGAATATATATTTACTCGTAAATGCTGACAGTAAATTATACTCCGTATACTAAAATGTAATCTCTCGGGACCCTTTTTGTAAAACGGACGTAGGGATTTTAGTCGCGTGTCCGCCCGGATCTAATTTAATACCTACGTAATTTAATATGTATAGGTAAAACCTGCCGAAAATACAATGCTGCGCAATTTAAATCGGAAAAAAAGGATGAAGGGGGGGGGAGGAATCAGTCAGACAAAAAAGCACGACAATTCGGATTTCAAACGGACGATCTCGCGGCAATAAAACAACGATAAGACCATAAATCATTAATCCGACGGGTGCGATTCGTTCAAAATATACGATCGGTCCATTGACCGTCCGTTAAAAAAAAATTCTGAAATTCACGAGCGCCCTGGGGCGGTAGGGTTAGGTTAGGTTTCGGGAACCAGCGTACGGATATATTATCATTAAGTGCTATTGTAGTATAGTTTTTTACGCTTATCGTTACTTACGTACGCGTTTTCGGTAGATTTTTGTTGAACATACGAGTAGTTTTAAAAATAACCGGGCGAGACGTGAATATAATATTATAAACTCGTCGGTTGATTTCGTCAATACTCGTTCGACATAATTTATTGTTTATCGATACACTTATTGGACTCGAGAGATCGCTACAAAAAGATAATAAGTTTGCTGTGAGTATACCCACAACGATAACACGGATAAAGAAAAACCCGGGGGAAGAAACTTCTTTAACATGAACATATTTTCTTCGTCCTGTATATTTTTAGTGTGTATTTTAATGTCAGTAATATGGTGCGTATGGCACATTCGGTACGTTTTTTTAGTAAGGGCGAACCGTTTCATAAAACTACAATCGATATCGTTGGTATCAGTATAATCGGTATTTGTTTTTTGTTTTTTTTTTTAATTTTTTAAATCGATTTCCACGGAGAAAAATATCTATAACGTCTCTGGAAAATTGCATAATCTATACGAGAGTCGAGAGAAAATGCGAGTCTGTTGTTTTTTATTTTATTTTTTTTTTTTTCATAATTTTGATCGCGTGCGTTTCTTTCGCAGAATCGCCCCACCCGCGGTAGGGCGGTAGCGCGGTAGAATGTGGATATTTCATAGTTATTTTTATTTTTTTATTTTCGTTTTAACCGTTATCGCAGTAATCGCCGCGTGATACCGCAAGCACCCTCTCTATATCGTACCAGCGGGTCCGGTCGAGAAGAGTTTTTATATTAATCGCCGTCAAAGGCGGTTCCCGACGGCGGCGACCACATAATAATATTGTACAAAAACGAGAGCATTTCCCACGCGCGCCGGTTTCAGAACCCCGTCGCCAAAACCCACGCGTTATTCACGGACATTGCGTCTAGACTATTAATACGCAAACATTACTACCGTAATACGGCTGCCCGAATAATATTAATAACAATTACGATTGTATACGTATATCTGTGTATATTATTATAAGCGCAAAAAGTCGAATTTGACTTACGACCGCGGCGCCGCCTTTTCCCGGGGAAAATCGATTACCGCAGTCCCGGATAACACACGCAGTCACGCGTGTGCGGGGTGATCCTTATTAGCGATTTTCTCGGAGTTTTTCAAGTTAATTTTATTCCCCCTTCCTCCCTCCGATTATTGCGGAATCGTCAAAGCTTTATTTTAACACTATATTCAATTGTTTACCCCTGCTCCTTTTACCCGAAACGAGTATACATTTTTTATTTTTCAAATGACAATCGCCCCTTTTTTTAATGCAGATTTAGACGTTTTTCTAAAAATTTTAGTAGTTGTAACACTAATACCCGGACAAATAGCTTACATGGGACATGTAAGGAAGGAATGTTAATGCATTAATCACCCGAAAAAGGATATACAATTTATTATCCTTTCCTGATCTTCTGGTCTAAAATTTAAACTGTTACAACTTATAAACGTTACAAAATCCGATATTATTGTTATGCCTTTTAACATTTTTAGAAAAATATTCTGTATTCAAAACTATGTTTAAAATGAGGGAAGAGTTCCAGTTTAAAAATCTGGACACACTCAAATCGCCTCTTTTTATAATTAGTCCCCTTAATTGCCTCTCATAAAATGTTAAAAAGAAATGTTACTCGAATCGCTTCCGAATTCAATATGTATTATTTACTTGAATTTTTCCGATATAAGACCACGTTATTCGATACCGATAACCGATTTGAATCAGTTTTAATTTTAACCTCCTCTTGTACCCGTATTTGGTTTTATTGTTTCCTATTTATTTGTTAAATTAATAAAAACTCGAAAACATGTTATATCGCAACAATTCTCATACGATGACGTACTCGTACATTATCTGGTATTGAACAGTGATGTATTATTATTATGACAAGTCTAATAATATTTTATAGACAGGTGGAACGTTATTCTGCAGACAGGTATTGTTGTATAGTACATTCTCGTGATACACTATGAATTTTGCTTAGTTATACCTTTATTCCCAACAGCCACTATAATCTCCAATGTTGATGAATATCAATAACGAAGTTTTACTGTATCATTGTTTGTTTGAATATACTATTGGAAGCAATTCGACTATACGGGTAGTACTCAAATCAATTCCGAAGCACCCAGAAGGCGATTCCAGTAAAACAAATATGTACTATCTGGATTTGAGATATAATTCGTGTGCACCCGAAAACCCGAGTATGTACTCATTTCGGGTATTATCAGTAGAGGTAAATAATAATAATAATAATAATAATAATAATAATAAAAAAACAGAAATCAAATTTATTTAAATATCTCCGAGGAAAAAACTGGTTCGTGATAAGTAGATGAATCGGTATCAGGCATATCAAAATACTACAGGTAGTATTACATGAACGGTTTATTTCATGAGAAAACTTTTTTGATTATTGAATTTTAAATTTGTTGTTTTTTTTTTCGGTTTGAACGTTGAACAATTTTGCGCCAAGTTGTGAAATTTTAAGTCATATAAAATGTAATTGACATACATAATTTTTAGATTCTAATTAATATAATATTCTCTAAACATCTTAGTTAAATCATATATCGTTAAACTGCATTATATTGTGGTTTATAATGATGAAAAAGATAGACGGAGTAGAAAATATAACAGGTAGTAATAGGAAAAAATGAAAATGGCATTGGTGGTAAACTACATAAGAGAACAAAGGATCAAATGGCTAGGACACGTGTGGCGGAGATGGGATGACGATGTTAACAAAGCAGTGCTAAAGTTTAAGCCAACGGAAAGAAGACCCCGAGGGAGACCAAGGAAAATATGGCTAGACACAGTGGAAGAAAACCTTGACAGTATGGGAGTGCGAGAATGGAGATAATTAGCTCGGGGCCGAAAATACGGAAGGATTTAGTGATGGCGGTGAAAACTCTTAGAGAGTATTAAAGGTCGGATGAAGGAGGAGAATGCATTATATTGTTTAGACACGGTAAACAAAAAAAAAACGTATATCTGTTTTTATATCTAGTTTTTATTTGACCGATTTTTCGAAAAATCAGGGTCCTGAAAATCACAGACGTTAGTGGCCAGTGTTACTAAATCGAATGTAAAATCGATTACGACGATAATCTTGATGACAACGCTTTATTCTAAATATAGTTATAAATTCTAACAAAAAAAAAAAAAAAAAAAATAATAAAAATAAACAACTCCTCGGAACCATGTTATTTCATATAAAATATACTCTACATTTGAATAACTGTATAGTTAAAATGTACACTCGACTGAATTACGCGGGCGTGATGCGATCGTCATATTATTATGATAATATTGTCATTTTTGGTATTTTTAGAAAATATTAAAAATTGTGTCCGATGCATAGCACATAAACACATTGTGTATGTATAGCGCTTACACGCACATAGTATTTCTATAATAAATTCCATTTTATATTTTTATATATTATACACTATTGTCGCGCCAATGTATACCCACACGTATTTTTATGATACATTTTGTTTTTTTTTTTTTTTTAATATTTACGAAAAACGCGATATTAACGTACCTATTGTACTGTAAAAATGTGCACGTCATTCAAATTATATTAAAAATAAATCCTGTACCTACCCATGTAACGCGATAATCAGTCGCGTCATTTCAATATCGCCAAATAATTGGCCGACTAATTGCAAAAGGAGTAACAATGCGTATTTTTACCAGGAAAAAAACGAATTTAAAAATGCCTACGTCTAAAACAAGTGATAAACCATAAAATACACACAGCCTTGAAATGGAAAATTAAAAAAAATAATAATAATAATAATTTCAATGGAGAAGTTAAACAGGTCGGAAGGTCATGAAAATTAAGTCGACAAAAGTACGACGACTGCGAACACCATATACAAATACAAATTAATAAAACGTTCGACGAAGATGTTATACTACCGAATTTCCTATTTTTAAATATTGTAATAAATGTATACATAAAAAAAAGAAAAAAAACACGCATATTATATTATAAGGAATGAAATACCTGCGATACCTCGAATAAACGTACAAATATTTAAAAAAAAAAAAACAGTCGGTCGTTCTTATATTTTCTATCACCGACAAAACACGCCAAGTAAAATATTAAGATATGATTTTTAATATTACAAATAATTACTATTTCTCTGTTACGTGTAAATTTACAGTTCGTTTATAGAGGTCAAAGAGGCCAATTTTAACGGAAATAATTAACTGTGAATTCCCTGAGCTTCCCCTAAATTCATCACTTATTTACCTATATCGTGTGGGCATAGTTTTTGTAAAATTGATAATCGGTTAGAAATGTTTCCAATATTGTCATCCCAGACAATATTTTTATAAATAAACTTGATCACAGATATCACAATAAAAGTTAACTGTTAAAATTTAAAATATTCTCCGTGCTCTAAACACAGGTGTTACAATGTAATTCGATTAATTCACAATTAATCAGTATTAGGATAATAATATAGGTAATATAATATTTGAAAATCGCATTAAATTATTGTATTACGTGTTTCAAAATTTCAAAAAGAGCCTTAAATTAATGTTTCCCATTATATTTCTAGTGTCAGCGTGCGTGCATGCATCTGTTTGTTCGGCGGCATGACATAATAATTCATATTTTTTATAAAAAAAATAAGTATATAGTAATTTATCTTGTTTTTTACGTAAACACGAATACACGATCCATACAATAGTTTCGTACACTCGGTTAAATTAATAAATAATATTCGGTATATTTGGTTTAAGTAAAACATGTATTTATTACATTTCGATAAAATGTAATCGTGTTCAAAGGTATACGTTTATTATTATTATTATTATTATGTACGTACCGTGACGATTTAAAAGGTAAAAGGAATAAATAAACCGAAAACCCAACATTGGATACCATTATGCAAATACAATTAACTGCATTGACGAAAAGTTATCAACATTTTCAGTCAACTATAAATAAATACAGTTTAAAACTAATAGAATATTGCTTTGCGCAAAGTCAAAAAATAACCCAACCCAATTTTGTTTATAGACAAATAAATAGTATATTTTGTTTTATTTTATCTAAATTAACCTTAGATCATTGATGATTGCTTTATTTACCGTTTGTTTGAACCCAAAACTGTACTGCCGGAGCAGAAAATTTGAAAAATATGTTGCAAGTTCATACTATTGAAAATGATTTTAATTTTAAATTGAACGCTTATAGCTACAAAATCAAATAAGCGTTTCAGCCTTGAACGGGAAGCTTTTGCGGTAAATAATATTATACATATTATTTCAAATTTTGTTTTGGGGATTTTCAAATAAAGTTTTTAATGAACGGCGGTTTCAAATATTTAAATTAAAAACTCTTACCCGCGCGTACCGTGCGTAGGTAGATATTATATCCGGTGAATAACAAGTTTATGCTGTACATATTTATTCGGTGAAAACGAGATTATAATACCGGGTATAATAATGTTATCATTTCAAATATTACAAAATACTACGATTATTTATCGTTATAAATGTATAACGTCAGGGAGCATAGAACCTACACGAGGCGACGGTGGATCCAGAAATTATTTATGGGGATAATTCAAATTTATCAAATAAAAAATTCGACCCGCGGTTTTCAAAATTTTTAAACGGTATTGACGACATCCCATCTCCTCGAAACCCACGACTAGCGGTCGCTACATAAATTAGCATTATTATTTTGCACGATAGTTTTATTTTTTATTTTAGATACACTCGAGAGGGGGGAGGCGGAGGTGATCATCATTTCAAATTTCCTCGGAACCACTACCGCCTAACCTAACCGAATCTATAGTTTACGATACAACAGTTTAATTCCGTTTGCGAATTGGTTAATGTTCGAACATTTATATATGTACCGACGTTTACAATGGCAAAGTTGTTAATCGGTGAATCGGTTCTGCGAAAGTATAGAAACTTACGAGTTCCGGAATCGAAGGTGCTAATATTTATAGACGGGTGTGTTGGTAGGCATGTGAATTATCTATCGACCGGAATATTCAATATTTTATGCGTACGACCGCGGGCAAGCGAGTATAAGTAATTGTTAAACCGTAAATGATTCATCAGATTGGAAAACTTTCGGTTGATTATGTACATCTAATCCTCGCTGTAAATGTCGACTGTCGACGTGTACAACACAAGGCGGAATAGGAGATTAGAAGAAAAAACCGCACGCGTAAATCTTTCAATAAAAACGGCGTATATTGTATTATATCGGAGCTTTTGTCAGCGTTTAATCGGTCTGCGTTCGCGTATATTGAATAAAAGTATCGCCAAAACAGATATCGATTATTTTCTGTTCAAAATTCAATGGCGTTTTTACAGAGTAAGCCCACTAGGCCCGAGCCTATCCATTTCGTTCAGTTACCAAAATTACCAAGTATACCTTAGTATACGGTCTGTGCTAGTGCACCATATTTTCTAATCAATAGAAGTGGTGCTTTTGTACTGTTCAGTGATAATATTATGTAATAATAGTGGCGGCGATAATCATAGACAATAATTATCTATGTTATCATCATCTATTACCGTTAGATTTTAATACTATATTTAATTTTTTCTAGTTAATATTGAAATATTATTTATGTTTTTTTTTTTTTTAAATTTAATTTTTTAGAATGCAGTTCAATTTAAAATTTGATCACTAGCCAATTTTTTTACGCGTGATTTTTTTAGACGTGTGTAGAAGTTTTTCACAGGGTGTGCCATAAAGAAAATGAGCCGTTATTTCTTCAATAAGCCTTTTATCCTCACTCTTAAACAGAAGACATTGAATGCAAAATATCAACGCACTAGGTACCTTTATAGTAAAAATATATAATATATATGTTTCATGAAACCATTATTATATATCTCAACGTTGAGATAACCTTAAAAAATGACCTACTATATTTTTTATAAAAAATGATTGCATCATTAAACATGTGAAAACGTAATATTATCACTATAATGATAAACATCTAATCCAAAGTCGTGATAAGTATAATCGCAGTTAGTGGTGACCGGTTGGTTCGATTTATGGGTTAGTATTTAATTAAATAAATCTCAGAATAGGTAAATTTCGTTTCGAGTCTACGGAGTGCACTACGGCACATCTGGTACAGCCTGTGCGCTCGCCTATGATTCGAACACACAAATTCACTGAAAATATAACTATAATATAACATCGTAAAAAATAATACCGTTATAATCGCAGCTCTTATTTGCCTATATCAATCGCGAACGGTGTCACAGCTGCGCTTTTTGCGTATAACTCGGACCAAAACCTTTAAAAACTTTAATAATTACAAATGAGCAAAGTCAACTAGACATTTTATTATTTTTATTTTCACGTGTATGAATTTACCAAACCGAGAGTGATAAACGTACGCGAGTGATAAAGTCGTCTGGTGTTGTAGACTTAAGTAAATGACAAGGGTGGGGGTCGGGCGAGTGGTGCAACATGAAAACGAGATAGGTGCGAGTATAATAAATGGAATTTGTTGGGTAAAACCGCGAAAATGTCCTTTGCAACGTCATCACACACGGTCTGCCACGTACATTTTCGTTTCACTCGACAGACCGACAAAACCGTCAGAGATTTATTTTAACAATAATATTTAGGTAGCATAAATATTATAATAAACCTATTATTCATATTTATAACGATCTTAATTCCTGACTCTTTTTTTTCCTGGTGTAGACATATTTATGTGCGCTCCGCCGCGTGTGGATTTCGGTCAAGAAATATTGATAATTTTTTTTTTTTCCGTGCCTATGCATTTAACATACCCTACCGTTGAAGTGACGAGACAAATTCTATTATTTTAAAGGCGAAAAGACAAATATCGCTTATTACTATGAAACGGTTCCGCCCGGACTCCTAAAGCATATCATATTAGAAATAATAAAGCCATAGCGTGTGTGTAAACAAACTTAATATTTTCGATTTAATCCTGCAGACAAAGGATACGATTCCAAGAAAATAACAGCGCGTATAATTTATGAAAAATACCATTATGTTGTTGTGTAAGTATTACAAATATTTTTGTGTGTTCCTTTGTAACATTTTACAATCATATTTAATAGTTGCACTGAATACGAGCACCGAATTTTATACAATTATAATATGTTTAACTTTTAGCAAACGTAGTAATTTATCAAATATAAAATCACGTGAAATTTTGTTCAAAACTCTGCTGTCAAATTAAGGTGTAACGATAAACAGTCGCAGTATATGCTGCGTATAATAATTTGTATTTTTAAATTAAAGTTCAGAATATTTTAGAATAATAACTCGAATCTAAAAACGATATTGATCTTTACTAGTCCCATGGGAGAACGGATCAAGTCAATTTTCTATAGTTTCCAATACGAGTAATACACTTACGAAAATACATACAATTGTGCCAATTAGAATGAAAAATAAATAGAACCAAATTGCATAGAACAACGGTAGAAAAATAAAATGCCGAAAATTGAATTAAGCTTATTTTTTTCACGAGTCCAAATATATATTTATTTCGTCTTGAAAAAAAAAAAGACATTACCATACAATTACTAAAATTTCCATTTTAGAATTTTCCCAAAAATAATAATTCTTTAAATTTTTTTTATTCTATTATGTACATTTTCAACACTGCATATATATTGTGTAATACATTTCAAGGCGTTTAATTTAAAAACTCGTACCATTTTTCAACTGTTCCGGTGATAGTAGAATCGATATAGACGGATGGGATTCGTTCAATAACATACAGTACGATAGGAATTAAATGCGTTTTATTTAATCGCCCTCCTCTCCCCTCCCCCCTCGTTGGATTTGAACAAAAACGCTAATAAAAAGCGTACCCATTAAGCTTACAATAGATTGTAATTCTTTTTTTTTTTTTTTATGTTAATTTGGAAGTAAATTATAAGACCCGTTAATATATTTTCAATCTTCTCGTTATGCGTACCTGATTGAAATTCGGAATGATCACTGCGAAATACTGTCCAAACGGACAGTATCGAAATCAAGTACGTACCCATATCGAAAGGTTATGTTTTAGGTCAGGTACTTAATGAAAACAAATGTTCATTATTTAATGAAATGGACAAGAAATTATCGATAAAAAGATATACAGAACAAGTCTTTAAACTTAATATTATAATATTTCATTTTACGATTCTACACTATGACGTGTACATACTTTTACAACAAACTTTATTTATATTTTATAATTATAAAAATAACCAAGCGCGCGTCTATAAAAGTCGTTTCCGTTTAATTACGAAATTACGTCTTCGTCTTACAAATAACAATTTAATCTCTAGGAAAATTCGTCCGACAACAAATGTTCGGAAATTATTCAAATGAACGACGGTGAACTGTTTTATTGCGACCGCCCACGTGGCATAAAATTCCAAACAAAGCGTGCGAAATTATAAAACCCGGACGATCATCAAAAGCAAAGTCGATTAAAATAATAATGTGTAATATTTTATAATTTGTTGCAATTTTACAAGAGTCGAGAAAATGTTCAACGATTTTCCCTTCCGTTGGGAGTGAAAAAATTACTACTGCGGGTCAATATAGTTATAGAGGTAGTGTATTCATAGCATATGCTCGAAGCAAATAATTAAGAGGGCATCATAGCAATATTTGCCGTATGTGTGTCCATCTATAACAAGCAAAATACCAAAAATATGTTTTCCTAGTAGTTAGGATTTAATAGGCCTGAAACTTAAATTTTTTCAAAAAACTATAAGCGATGACATCACTCATTATATTCTTTCAAATGTGGATTTTTCGATATCTATTTGCCTGGTTAGACATTTCATTTTGAAAAAAAAAAAAAAATGTATTTGATTGGTTTTTTTTTTTTATCTTAATAGATAAAAATTATTTAACGAATACATCGAAAAATTCCCCTGTCAAAACATATTAAACGGTTTCGTCTTTAACTTGTCGAAATCACTTTGGTTTTAAGTACACCTATTAGATCCTATTGGAAGTTTACGAACACGCATTTTTGCTATATTTCCCGTTAGATAGTCAGAAACTGTAAATATGTTACTTAACTACACTCAATTTTCAGTGGCCAATTTTCCAGACCTCTGAATGTCCTTAATGTAGTTTGCATGAAAAAAAAAAAAAAAAAAAGACTACCTACCCCATTGTAAATTCGAATAGGTGTTTCCCTAATAAAACAATAATGACCATTTTTAGTGCAATCGATTGTACGTTTCACGTGATTTTTTCGAGCGTTTTTCACGACGGCCGTCGGATCCGACCAAATAAAATGCGACTTTAGATCACACAAAACGCCGGAGTCGAATTTTCCGGAGTCCTCGTTTGACATAACAGAAATTACATTTTATTATGTTCTTCGTATCACGTAAACGCGTTCGAATATAATTAGATTACTCCGGTACACCTAAGAGTAAACGTACGTGTACGGCACGGTATGTTGTATTTTGAGGTACTTTTTTTTTTTTTTCTATTAATAAACCTACACATGTTCCATTATAATATAGTGCACGTCATGTGATGTTTACTACGGTACTGTGTTATAATTGAATGACAAGTTCAACCCACGTGATGTTTTGAAGAACACGAATCCGGATATATTTTGATGAGGAGTACAACATCGGTTACCTATATTTTAAACCTACGCACGTGTAATAATGATGGACACGTTTCCGAGGTTGAAAATGGAGGAGAAATTCTCAGGGAATATCCCGAGAATCAACATTATAGATTATTAACGTGAATTATTAACAATTCAAACATCGAAAATACCATAAAACATAGCCATATTCGTTTTATCTACTAGCTAGCTTATCTAGCTAGTAGATACTGTAGAATAACTGCAGTGTACAGTTGAATGATTCGAGTGTCGGTATACATTATAATGACGATTAAAACACATAATATAATTCTTTAATTTTTTCCTTTTTTTTTTTTGACAAGTAGGTACATAGTTTGGCAATCAAAAATGTCTAACGTCCGTCGTTAATTATGCTTGTTAAATCGAGTAAACCTATATTATAGTAATGTGAACGTGTATACAGTTCGTTCACGCTAAGATGTACCGTTAAATATTTAAGTTGGATGACCTAGTATTGAAATGGAATTTTCGGGGAATGATATGGAGGGAGTACCCAAATACACATTTTCAAACAAATTTCAAATTTAATAAAATAAAGAATTTATATAATGAATTAAAAACGCGAAAGAAATGATAAACCCATCCTTTTGCAATACCTAAGCGTTTCACGTTTGTTATTTTGTTAAAAGTTCACTGGGAAAACCATCAAATTAAGGCATACGATATTTTCTGCAGGTGAATATTTACAAGACGAGCGTATAAAAAAAATACATATTTATCTTTTCTTTTATTTTGCTATATAAAGAAACAGTGTATACATGTTTTTATTCGGACGGTAACCATGGATACGGTTTTCCTCCATATCCCCACGTCATAAAGTGTGCCGCCCCAAATTCGTTAAGACGTATAAAAAGTTCGTCTTTACATTATATATTGCATATTATACTTTGTTTATATACGCACATTGTTTTTATATGTATACAGTTTTTTGATGATTTTTTTTTTTTCATGTCATCATAACGGAGACTATTTGAAAAAAATAACCGAAGTAATTTAAGTAAATGTTTTTCGACCGAGCTATTACGTTTAAGGGGCTTAAAAGTACGTCATATATGCTGCTGTTTTTATACTCGTTTTAGATACGTACGATTTCGGGCGTATCGCCGTCATCGTTGAGATATAAAATATAAAGGGGAAAAAATAAAATATTACTATTGTTAGATATAAAAACATTATAGAGTGAAACATCAAAGAATTTCCTACTCGGCAGAAAATTTAAGACTCAAAAATTGTTGATTCAACGACGCAACTGTGGCTCGTATACCTACCCAACATCAAAAATATTATTATATTTTATTACGCCGTTTCTCGTTTTACGATTCATCATTATTTTTTTTAAAAGCTACACAACTTAGCCCTTTCTATGTATAATGATAATAATATATTTGGTATTACTTTAAACAAGAGCTATGATACACGGCCGAGCTCATTTCATTAGTTGTGGCTTTGTTCGCGTCATTTTACACCGCAAAAAGCCTGCCTCCGAGATTTAATTTGGGATTATAAATATAATTTTTAGTTATAGTTTTTTTTTTTTCGAGTTTTTATCTTTCGTCTTTTCTTATGTGGTTATTTATTATTATCTTTTTAAAATGTCGACATTGTTCTTTTCAAAATATAATAATCATAGGCGTAATTTGGAGTGAATTGATAGAGGTGCGTGCTGTGATAAAACTAAAAAATGATAAGATATAAAAAAAAAAAGAGGGGACCTTACCTTTCCACCCTCTCCAGATGTATTTCTTTAGATAAATATATAGCAACGGTATAGTTATTAGTTGATATTACTTAAGATTAAAATATCAACACAAAAAGGTATGCGAACAGTAAAAATGTACAATTAGATACTAACAAAAAAAGCGTACATAAAAAACCAGTCGTAAATGAATAAATAAAATAAAGTTTACCAGTTTTATCAGTTTTATCAAAACGGTTAAATAATTGTAATATTAAAAAAAAAAGCTGATATTGGAGACGGGTGCAGCCACTATTGTAGGTGGGAAGTTGGGAAGGTAGAATACATAAGGTTATTTCATTTATATCTGTAAGTAACGATAAACCATTGCTGACAAAAGAGGATTCCGAGCGCTGTTCGGTTAATTTGAAGTGCCGTGATTTCTATTAATTTTAACTAATAATTCAACAAAAAAAGGTTTCTTGTCGTTTTTCAATTGGAGCCATATTTGTTAGCATATTTGTTTCTAGCATATTTGCTGGAAAACGTAATAGATATTTATAGTGCTACACTTATCGGATCAAGTTTTTAGGACAAAATAGGTCTACAGTATATATATATATAAAATAATTAATTAACATTGTAAATAAATGTAAAAAAAGGAAAAAAGTCGTCCGATGATTTTGGAAACCACGTCTAGTCAAGTCCAATATAAGTATTTCTACCAAGTATCAAGTGTCTACGTGTATTTATAACTGAATTACAGTAAAAAAAATCCCAAAAACTAAAATACTTGTCAAGCTCTAAAGTTTTAGCGATTATACCGTAAAAAAATTAAATCAAACAGGCGACAAAAATGTGTTTTGTGATTATTCGGTTAACTCATTTTTTCTGGTAGAAAACGTCGTCCATATAATGATAAAATAATGAAATCGTGAAATTGTACGTTTTCTTGCGTTTTTTTCTCACTTAAGTGCTTTTATTTAAAAAATGACGTCGAAAATTAAAAAAATGACTCCGGTAAAGTACAATCTAGACAACTTGGGCTTAAAAAATAACGTATCCACAGACTAGAAAAAAAAAATAAATAAACAGCGTTGTAAAACCAATAACTCCTTCGCTACGCTTGGAACCTAAAATTTTTATATAATAATTTTAAAAAACATTACCGTGGTTGTGGTAGCACGGCGATAAGAAAAATATATTGTGAACCATCATAAACACGAACTGAGATCTCTTTAATCGTAATCTCATATAACGATATCCAATGATATTATTGAACGCTATTATTATTTATCATTATCATGGATGATAGATGAAAAAACATATTACTTAACGATGCGTTGTGCTTTTTTTAAATTTTTTATGTTAAGATTAATTACATTTTAACCTATAACAGGAAAGAGGACAAAAAGGCACTAAGCCTTGTCAGTCAAATATTTAAAGGAAAATTTGCTCCCTCCCGATTTCTCCTTTCGAAATACGCCTACGATAATAGTACACCTAACCTCGTATTTTTTGCATTTATACATAATTAATTTTTTTGTCAGTGATAGACTCATCATAATTCGAGAACCGGGAAACAAATATCATTTTTTTAAAATTCCGCTAAATAAAAAGCCACGTTTCAAAATAAATACGAATAATAATATAGTATTATCCTACCTCGATTGTAAATATTGCAATATTCTTCGAATAATTTATACTTTTTTTTTTTTTTTTTTAAAGAGGGCGTTTTCTTGTTTACCTATCTGTTATTATATTTTTGTTATAATATCGCATGGTAAACAGTTTTTCAGATTTCATTTGCTAAGTGTATTTTGGTTGTATTTTACCTGTTATACAATCGAACTCGTTCAACGAAAACGTTTTTTTGGGAATCTCGAAGACGGAAAATTCGAAACCAAACAAAAATAGTCGTAATTTAACGGATGTAAACGATTTTGTACCCATGTAAATTCAAAACTGATTCCCGAATTAATAACAGACATCCGTTTAACGTTTAGGAATAACAGACTTGGGGTCCTCGCGTAAAGTGAAAAAAAAAAAAAAAAAACCGCGCCCCAGAAGGTATTTACGTCCGAACTATTGATTTATGTTTATAGTTTATACTTTTCAATAAATTAAACGATTTAATTAAAAAATTTATTTTCGGAGCTAAGAGCACGGTGTTTTCCGGATTTACGAAGTGCCGTTATTTGTAAACAGCGTTCGAACGATATCATACAAGAGACACCCCTTAATAAGTGTCACTCGAATCGGAATTATCGTAGTGTCTGACCGCAAACGGCCGCCGAAACGCACGGAACTTGACGCCGGTCATTTTCGGGTTGAGAATCTCGATAATTTTCGCAGGTATAATAGCCCCCACCCCCAAGGATTATTGTCCGGTACGGTTGCCCGGTATAGTATTCCGTTTTCGTTTATTGTTCGATAAATTCGGTCAATCGATTAATCCGCGTACAAATACTATTCCCGTCGGTCATAAGCGCGTCGAGTTTAAATTTGCCAAACGAAACATAATAATTAATTAAACGCACCTACTGCGCCTTGTTTCGCGGTGGATAATAATATTACCATGCGTGTTTACAGAGGACTTCTCGACGTAATGCGTATTGCGCGCTACAATGCGATTTTACAACGGCAATCAAACGGTGAAATACTGCTGATTTATATTATTATTATTTTGCACATTTATCAACGGCGAATAACCGTTGAAATTATAATATTTAACACTGTCGGGGCTAACGAAGCGTTTGATGTGTTTGATGTTTTATTCTCCTTTGAACTGCAGAAAAGCTAAAATAACAGTTTTCCATTAAGAAAAAAAAAAAAATCAATCTCGCAAATCATTTATATATACACAGCCGAAGGAGCGGGAATAATATTAACGGTTTTTTTTTTTCACACAATAAAAGTCCATTAAATCTGGTCCGGAAAAAAAAACCATTACTCGCCTGCGTATTGTCAATATGAGGACTGTAAAAATATTATTATTATTATTGTACAGAAAGATGGAATAATTTAAAATGTATTTATTCTACTGTATTGCAGATTAAAAAAGGAGGAGGAAAAGCCGTATACTTCTGAAAAACTTTGTTGAAAAGTATTTTGGATTTTATATTCGCCAGAGCCATAACAATTATAATAATAATAATTAAAAAAAAAAACTCAGCGTACTTTGCATCGCGGGTAGGCCGCTGCAGTATGTGGGAAGTTTAAAAGGTATATAGAGGCCGTGGAATAATTTTATTTATACCACACTGAAAGAAACGATAACATATTTTAATTAAAAACTAAAAACAATTCTGAGCGGATTATTAGAATTAGTATAGTATTATTACTATTAATAAAGTAGTATTTTTTTTCCGTGCTGCCTGCGAGATAACCTAGAAAAAAAAATCGATGTAGCGAAATGTGTATTGCCAGTTTTAAAATTGTATAGAAAATAAAGTACCACCGAGGAAAAAAACCGCATCTTTTAAGATACAACGTGAAACAAATTGGAACGTTTTTACTAATCTAAAAAGTATTTTCCGAAAAGAAAAAACCTCACATCTTAACGAAACGAATAGTTTCGTCGCTGTACCCGGGAATCTAAAAGAGAAACGATAAAATGATAGGTTACATTTTTATCAATGCCAAATACCGAAGTATTTAAATTTGGGTTTTTTAATAAAACTAAACAATTAACTATTGTGCAGATCATAATAATAAGACTACCATAATATAAGATAAAACTTCGCTTTGTATATGCTTTAGACGAAATGACGAAAATCCGAATCCGACCTTCATTATTATTATTTTTTTAATTACCGAATTCCTGTAGCACTCGCCTTTTTTTTCGTTTATAAGGATTTTTTAAATTTTTTTTTGTCCTTATTTTATAGTTGCTCTGAAAAACGTTTTACCGACGTTTCACTGACTAAATACTCGTATGTTAAAACGAAATGTTTTTTTAATAACAACATATATTGTCCACCTAATGCCATATTTCTAAACAACAATAATATCACGCGTATACTATAAACTATAAGTAATAATATGCTATTTTCATATTGTTGAAATTAACCCTTGTCAATATAATAAGTTAAGAAAACCGTATCAAAACCTACTTGAAAAAGGACGACATAATCGGGTACACGTTGGATACGATCTTTTACTAAAGTCAAAACCTTTTTTTGTAGTATTCCCGAAATACCTATTTTAAGTTGTAAACGTAATTTAAAAAGTACCAGAATTCACCGAAAAAATAACAGTACGGGATCCGGAGATAAATTCGAGAAAAAAGTTTTTGTAAAAGTCATATTCAGTAATAATCGAATATTTATTAATTTTATATTGATTGCCTTTATGGCCGAATAATATATTATTAGTGGGATAAAGAAAACATTCGTTAAACTCAACTTTTTCCCCCGGATGGAAAAGTATATTTATTCTTTTGCAGTTGGACGATTTCACAAAAAAAAGAAAATAGTTTTATTTATCATAACCAGTATATTAAGTATAAGTATAAAGTTGTTGTCAAATGTTCAACAAGTATATATTATTTTAAAACACATGTTGAAGTATTGGAGTCGTTTAGAAATGTGAAAAAGTTTCATTCGATACATGCATATAATCAATGTAGGTCAGTATCTTCTATAAAAATATCTTGCAAAATCGTATCTTGTATCTAGTATCGCGATATAGTTCTTAAAAGTATCGACTATGATTTATGGTGATACTGAAATCAATACATCTAGTATCGAGTGTCTATAGATATTCATTTTGAAGTATCTCACTCGAAGAGAAGGCGCGTCGGGTCATTTTTCCCATCACTGGATTTTCGAAAAATACATTAAAAATTGAAAGCGATCGTAGGAAAATGGGAGAAACTATGAGGGATCAAAGAAAAAAAAAATGTACTAATAACTAACCAAGGCATCTAAATATCGAAGAGAATCTTATATTGCAATAAAAGTTACATACGTATCTAATACCTTGCAGTGGAGTACCTGTGAAAGAGAGTAATGGCGATATTTACTCTTTCTCCCTCCCCCCGTGATCTGCATAATATGCGTGCGTTGTTATTACTTAACGTTAAAAATAGCTTATTTAAGAATTTTGAATATTGTATTTTACATTAAATATAAATTAAAAAATTCGTAATACCTACCCGATCGTGGTATTTATTCGTAATATTTTTGCAGTTATCATATGAAATGTAACTTTTTTTTTTTTTAATTCGAGAGGAATGTTCAAAATGCGTTTCGCCTCCCCTCCCCGTAATATACGAGTCGCGGTACGCCGCTTATATCCATACACTGAATCGATGCGCCCGTAACAGTATGGGTATCTCTATAGATACCCGTTTTGAAGTACCATGCTTAACCCTGTACATTATTATGACGGCAACAATCGTATCACAACCGCGGCACACGAGATTACATTAATATTCTGGCCGAGTGACGGTGTAATAACAATAATTACATTTGGTGACGGTTATAATATAATTTATAAATGAGTTTTACAAAATATATTACATCTGTAAAACTCGTTTCCAAACTCATGAACGAAGACGGTAGGCAATTTATATGGTGAATATTATATTCGAAAATGCGAGCGACGAGTAACAGGCGCCGTTCCATTACGACGATGACGACGGCGAAGACGATAGCGAAAAAGTTTTGGGCGGAACGGAAGGGGGAAAAAATGTGAAAAAAAAATGAAAGGAAAATTATTATTATTACTCACCGTAAGTCTCGGATATCGGTACGCCCTCGGCGAAACATTTTTCTCCGTGGTTCGCCAACTGCAGAACGAACAGAGCGCTCGCGGACAGCAATATAGTGTAACGACACCTCATGATGATTCCCAGGGAGTCGTGGTGTAACTGTATATACCTATTAGAAAAAAAAAAAATAAATTTAAAAACACGTTACAGTAATGGTTTGATAAAACAAAATAACGGAATAAAGCTAAACAAAAAAAAAAAAAGAGCGCATTTGTTTAATACTTATTGCTGGGTATAGCGCGCGAGTTTAAACCGTCTCGTTTCGCTTTTTCCTTTTTTATTTCCTAAACTAGATGTTATGATATCCACAATAATATTGTACTCGTATGATAGCGAATACACACAGTCGGGTTTTTTTTCAGAACTTCTTTATAGAACCGTCTCATGTTCACTCGACCTTTTATATCATAATATGTAATCTATTTAAATAAAGCGATTTATTTTTACACTATTGTGTTTTGTGTTTCAACGTTATTTGACGATGCAATTATTAGTAAACCAATTGTATTACACAACTGTTACCCAACCGTTTTTATCGGGGTTACAATTCAATAGCAACGCTACCCTATGATTAATTGGTAAACAGAAGGTTATTTTCTTGCGTATTTTTTTCATAATAGAATCGTTTTATTACACTATCAGCTTTATTGAATGTGAACGTATATAAAGATCACTCGATCTTATGTGTTGTTCTCCTACTTCTTTGATGTATTTCTAAATAATTTTAATGAAAAATGTACAAGGATCTATCATACTGACCCTTATAGACGTAAATCGGGGAGCTAGATGGGGTCGAGTCCCATCAAAACGTATAAACGGGTAAATTAGCCCCCTCAATTAGACTATGTGTAAAATGATCAGTGTCCGTTGGTCAAAACTATGAATAATAAATGTATAGGCAGATAATAATATATACGTACATAGTAACTTTCAATTCAATTATTGTTGAAACGTAAAAAAGTAAAATTTTACAAAAAAGAAAAATCGATCTACGAATGTACATTATGTATACAATTCGGTATGTATATTTTTTTTTAAATTTATCATATGTTTTAATATAACTACGTTGTTATTGTAAAGAATGTTTATATTTTTTTTTATTGTAATTCCTATAACATTATCAATTTAAAATGTTTAAGTTTAAATATCGTTGTTGAAATTATTTGATGTTGCTTAAATTATTTTATTAATTAATCGAGTTTATCTATCACCTTACTACATAATTATGAAGTCTTCAAAGTAATAGTTAAAAAAATATACATTTAAAGATTAAACATTACATTACATACTTACTCGTATATTATTTATCATATAGCCGGTATAGGATGTCTAAAATAAATCATACTTAGGTTTTTCATGGCGTTTAAGGTAAGGCGATTTTTATAAGCGCAGAAAGCGGCTTTGATATGCAATATGAAATTATTTCAAAATATCAGCAATTTTTAAAATTATGGAAAGTTTCCGGCTATGCTGCTCCCTCATTTCATAAGACCGCAACCGAATTAAGCATATTACTCAAGATCCTTCCAACTCCGTGATTTTATGTCAAATGACATCCATGCCAGAGGATATTTAAAGGAATTTTCACTAGGTGACATTGTGAAATAAAATTGAGAGTTTTGTCGCATAACATTTTTCTCTCTCAACTGACAGAGAGAGAGAAGTTTAGAATCGTTTTTAAGAGGTTATAATTAAATTATATGTATTTAATTTTTGAATTTTTGGTTGCCAAAAGTAATAATATTTATCCGATGCTTTTAAGTATCAACAATTTTAAATATCACGTATACAAATATTATTGAGTAATATAATATACATACATATTATGTATATATGTATATATTTTATATCATATATATATATTTATATTCTTGTATATATGTAAATAAAAAAAATAAAAAATAAATAAATTGTCATTATTGAAAAAAAAACGATTCTGAGCAATGTTCGGTTTATATGTTTTGAAACGCTATAATTTGTATACGATTTCCATACAAATTTAATTACGCGCCTGGCGTTACTCGTGCCAATTTTTAATTTCTTTTTTAACCTATATTTATTTTTGGTTTTAACCGTGTTAGAATTGAATGAAAATATTTAGGTGGAAAGTGGGTAGTCGGTGAAATAAAAGTTTTCTATTGTAAGATTCGAATAGTGTAAATAATAGTTATAATTATAATTATAATAGTTTTCTTATCGGTGGCAACCAAATTATCATCCGTATCACCAAGGTAACCCTTGAACAAACAAAAATAAACAAATAAGCAACTAGATATTCATATCAAATACATCTAAAAACCTCTATTTTACAACCTTGGGGGTTGAATTTTCAAAAATCCTTTCTTAGCGCATGCCTACGTCATAATAGCTGTCTGTGTACCGAATTTCAGCCAGATTCGTCCAGTAGTCTGGGCTAGGCGATGATAAATCAGTCAGGGCAAGTTATATTATATATGTATATATAGATAAATAAATTATAACAATAAACGATGTTATAAAATTCTTCAAAAATCATTTTAACACTATCGAAAAGGTTTACCTGAATAGATATTATTCAGTAAATCTATATTATAAATAAATTATAATCCGTAAATATTATATGTCTCATAACCAAATAGATATGAAAATGGTGTAGTGAACCGATATTTAATATGCAGTGTTCTTATGTTGTTAAAATTAAATCGTATATTCTTTAACGTTTAATTTTAAAGCATTGGATGTAATAAGAAAAAAGAAAGCGATATGTGACTTTTTAAACAATACGTAATATTATAATCGGTTGGTGCCAATGTTCAAACAAAAATCGATAATAAGGTTTTTAGTTCAAAAATAATTTAGTATTTCTAACCGTTTTAACGCCATCTAATAACGATTCTACCACACTATTACGGACAAATAATAATAAAAATTAATATTTCCGTAATTATTTCGAGGAACTATTATTTTTTATTGTACTATTTTTCCCACAATACATTTGAGACATGATAATGTATTTTTAAAAAAAAAAAACCTATGTCATTCAGTTATTAAAAATACTGCCTATACTAGGTTAAAATAACGACTGAAGTATACCGGGTATATAACACTCGCGTAAATAAATGAGTATTGATAGTTATACATTTGTCTTTCTCGTTTACTTGATTAATTCTTGATTAATTGTTTCGAACCTGAACCCGCCAATTATCGCAAAAACGATTACGGCTGCAAGAAGAACGCGGAGATTAAAATTTAAACACGCCTCATTACGCGTGTCGGTTTCTTTCATGTTATCGCGATTTTCGCCAGTCATTAGACCTAGGGAATTTGATAAAAAATTAACTTTCCGTAGTCACTTTATAACGATAGCAGTTAAATCACCTGGCTTTTAATTTCTATGCGACAAGGCATTTTTTAAGGAGGTTATCTATGTCCAAATTGACGCACAGTTCAGCGGTTTGGATTTTGCTTACTGTGTGTCCATTAAAAAATAAATGAAAAATAATTGATCCAGTAAATTTTGTAATAAAATATTATGTTTCCTAGGAAGTAATCTCAAAGTTTAGTTGACGAAGGTCAACAAGTTAAATGGAAGGGTTGGGAGGGGAAGTAAATGGAATAGAAGCGTTTATCTGCACTTGGAGAATTTTTATGGGTAAAGTGGACACACAACGGATATTCACTAAAATAAATGTCCGGCTTTATGAAACACAACGATCGTTTTCTCTCTCATCGCATAACGTACATTATAAATAAATACAATACAACGTTCCGTCGAATAATGCGTTATTATTTTTCTATGAAGGTTATTTCGTAAAAAAAAAAAAAAAAAATTAAAATGACGCGTGTAAAGTAATAAGGGACCGTTTATATACATGTATAAAAAATAATAAGACGAACGCTCCTCGAGGCAATTTACAGAATTTATGTAAGTAGGTGTAATACTTTTGAGGAACCGTCCTAATACCCGTGCTGTTTTCATAACAACGTACCAACAATAACCTATACCTAAAGAGTTTTGTGAATAAAATAACGTCTTTCCAAATAGCGCGGACGTGAAAATAAGTCTCCGGACCGAAACGGAAATAAAAAAAAATAAACAAACAACCTGTCACGATCGAAATGCCGTATATTATTAAATATAATAGAATAAAGGCCCTTTTGAACGTTCACACTAGTATTTTCAATAAAAACTATACGTCTATTTTGAAGTATTCTATTTTGAAATATTTTCAATACGGTGCAATATCGCCTGTCGATAAAATTAATTTTTGTTTTTATTGTTATTATTTAAAATTTCCTAACCATCCGAAAATAATTTATCGTGTTGCGTTTATATGCGTATAGTTAGTAACAACAACAAAAAAAAAAAAAAAAACACTACAGCAATCCTTGTATTCAAAAATAGTCGATACCGAAGTATGATACTTACACCAGTGGCGTTATTTGATTAGGGCCAGGGAAGGCATTTCCCCCCCCTCCCCCGTTGTCATCAGCGGGCCTTTATTGGGCCACAAGCCTGCAAACTCGATTCATGGTTTATGTTGCATACGGCCACTCTGAAGTACAGTTTTTTTAAGATTAATTTGTGATAGTAATTATGATAAGTGCGATAACTGCATACAATATTTTTCATACCACATACATAAGGATTAGATTTTTCAAAAGTTTCAGAAATCAACTGAAATTACAAACTATTTCTATCTGAATATAGTTTAACTTGTAATATTAATGAAGTACAACCGAGTCGTAACTTACTGTAATAACTCAGACTTTGATAACACGAAAAACTTGATAATTCGAATTAATTTTTGTCCTTTGATATTCTCATAAATATCAACGTATTACGGGTCTCTCGAATATAAAATAATGATAAATTGCTTAGCTTTAATCTTAAACAGCTTATTAATTTCCTAGCGTCTAACAAATTCTCATTTATAAATAAAATCAATCAATCAAATACCATCTATGGTATCAAAAAAGACATTAAGATCTTAGGATTAAAATAGACCTTTTCTTTTTTATTTTAATAAATAAATTCTAAACGACCCGTGGCCGTTTGTACAGTATTTTTGTTGATTTTATGCAATCTTTCTGACATTAAATATTAAAATGACGTGCGCATCTACGAAATATTATCCTTAAGACTTTGGGGATATTTCTTTTTTTATTATATGGCACAAGATAGGTGGGCGTCCCTAAGGAAATTTTGAAAATGGCAAAATAAGAACCATTCTAATGTAAATAGGCACGTACTTTTAAAGCACTTCGACTGAATAATGTCAATGTGTTCAAATGCGGATAGTGAAAACGATTCGAAATGTAAAATTGGATTTTTCCTTCGTATCGGCATCGCGTGTAACGCCGACCTCTTTGCGCGTTGGATAAAAATCACTAATAGTCCAATTATGCGAAGGTACATAAGAAAATATGGTTATAGTTACATTGCCAATTTCGCACAAGCCTACGAGCGGTAAACGTGTCAATTCGCCCCTGGATATACAAGTATTATTGTAATAGGTGTACGTTTTGAAAAGATATTTAAATATTACAATGAATTACTACATCGACAAGATTTTTTTTTTTTTTAGATTCTGAGCGAGAAAATTGCATTATTGTTGTTATTGTATACTAGATAATATTTGTTTTCGGTTGATAAATAATGCTTCCAAACGATTCACTATAAAAAAAAAACGCGGATTTCTTTAACCGAAATATGTTTCTGTATTCCCGATACAGTTAACCCACTTCGAGGTTTATAGTCATTGGATTTCAGTTTTAGAATAGAATCTTTTTTTTCTTTTCTTTTTATTGTTTTCTGTAGGTTTAAGCCAAGTGAATCGATTTTATCGTAAATTCTACTTCGAGTTAGATTCATTAGGGTACCTATAAAATTGAAATTATTTATATAGTCACCTGTAGTACCATCAATACACACAAAGAGGTATACACGTCACGATTACGACCCGACAAATTGGGTTTTTTTTTTACCGATATTGTGCATTACTGCAGAGAGTTATAAAAACGCACTTATATATTATTACTCATCACGTGCCTACGTATAATTTAAAGTAATATAAAATAAGACGTCTGGACCACTGAAACGTTCAACGTTTCACACGTGTGTATGAAAAAATCTAAAGCAATCACGTACAGTTTTTACGGAGATTTAATGTTCCAATACGGTTTTATAGGATTCGAAACGTTTACAATAATATATATATCGCGTTTGTCTATTTTAAAACAATATACTCGTCGTAAAACGCAAAGTGTCCGGCGGCGGTTATTGCACATTTTACAATAATACGTACTTAAAAGTTATCAACGGTAACAATAGTAATAAGCGATATATTTTTTGTTTTATCGTAATTTATATAAACGCCACACTAATATGTTAAACGGTCAACGGTTAAACCGGAGAAAACTTTGAAACTTTGAGGGGTGACGATATTTATCGAAAACCGGAGGGAGGTGCGTTCCCGAGAACTAACTTAGGCTAATCAATCAAACACTTTCAGGTAACCCATTATAGACACAAGACTTCAATAACGTTTTTCTCTAACACACATTTCGTTTATAAAAGTAATATTATGAGTATTATGATAAATGATAATATGGTGTAACGGCAATATTAATGATAGATTAGATATTTATATTTTTACTATTAATCTTGATTAGCAGATAATAACTCTTCGGTGTCCCGATGTCCGTTTGGAGGATTCCCTGCGACAGTCTAGACCTGATTATGTGTAATCCAATAGGTATTAGGGATTGTTTTTAACTAATTCGATTTTTTAATAGTTCATTAATTATATTTCAATGAAGCATCCTTCTCGGACTTAAAAGACTAAGATTAAGGGGAAAAATAATTTTACTTAAATAAGGAAGGGACTCCATTTCTGTTCGGCCCCTACTTCAACCACTGTTTACAATATAAAAATCGAATAAAAAAATGTCGTGATATTTTTAAAAGGAGGATCAAAATCACTAATATTAAGGATATAAGTAAATAGGTGATTTTAATAGATTTTTGAAAAAATTTAAATTTAGCGACTTAAAAATAAAGCACTCGAGTTAACTTTCATATGAATTTAAAAACGATCCCGGGTCCCTGTTGCGAGTATATACTATTTTAGAGTGTAGTTATGAAGTTTGTTCAAAAACATATTATGTTCACGTAAACAGAAAGCTTAAATTTAAAGTAATATTAGATTATTTACTCGTTATGACTAGGTACATTATAAAGACATCAGCATTAACTACGAGTATATAGAGGGCTCTATGTTGATTTTCAATCAAAAAAAAAAAAACCGGTGTACACATTTAAGACTAAAAAATGGTCTTTATTATCAAACAAATTTTTAGAAATTGTTTAACAATTAATATTTTACTAAATGGATAATTATCGTCATTTCCTTAGTTAAATTCGTATTCATTAAGTTTCATTATAGGCTATTTTATGAAAAATTATACTCGTTTCGAGATAAAACGATTTTACCACATGATTTTTCGATAATTTTCTCCATACCAAGTACAACGCCAGAAGTCGCGACCATAGATATTATTCAAAAAGTCAAAACTTATTTGTAACAATTGACGTTAATCCCCAAAATCATCATTGACAATTGAAAGCTCACTTTTTCTCAATTTTGTGCGTTTATTTTTTGAGGAAATGGCTAACGAAAAATGCTAATCACCCTGTACATATAAATTATAAGTATTCATTATATTGCGTTGGATGGACGAAAGGAAAAAAAAATTAATTGAAAATATTTGTTTGCGGTTTTTTGAATGAACACTGCTGTGCCATTTCATTTTTTAAAGCGCAGTATTTTCATTCACACCGCCCCCGCTAATTTCCTACGTGGGTAGTAATTTATTACTATTCGTGAAAACTATTCCAGACAATATCGTTCGTGTTTTTTGTTTTACTATTATTAGATTATTGCCCCGCGGGTCGTAAATTTTGCGAAATTTTAAACGCAGATTTTATGTCGCATAAATAACTGCAGGGTTATGGTTTAAACGGATAAAACGCGTAAAAATAAATGTGAATCGATCGTTTTAAACAATATTTTTACATTATTAATTATTTCGGCCAGTTACGCGGAAAAAATAAATTTAAAAAAATACCTAGTATATGGAACAACCATCATCATAATTGTAGTTTAATTTTACGGTGGTTTCGTTCGGATTGCAAATCGACAAATTACTATGACAAAAATTCATTACCTATTTTCGTGTAACATTCGACGTAATATAAAGATAGTTTACAAACTCTATTGAATGATTTTGTTTTTTAGTGAAACTTATTTAAGGGGACTGGGGGCATTAGTTTCATATTTCGTGGGTGCGTTACAATGTTTTAAGACATCGTAAAATGGTAATTTTATATATTGTTTTACTATTTATAAACGTGACAAAATAGATTTTATTATGATTGTCATGATTTTTAACAGATGATTTATTGAAATCTGCAAATTTGTATTATTTTTAATATTCGCTCTAACCCACGGTTTACGCACGCTCCAGAGCATGGTATAAAATGGCATGGTTTAGAGCGTAAAATGTTCCGTACAAAATGTTAAGAGTGCAGTTCGAAATAAATATCAAAGGGTCTCGGATTATTGGGTTACGTTAGACATATTATGAGTGAGATGAAATGACATTTTTTCTTCGATACATATATACACTGATGGAAAAGTCTTATCATTTAAATGTAAACAATTATATCAAATTTTGTAAAATTTAAAATTCCTGCTAATAATGTTTTGGGGTTTGTCCGCAAAATAATGGAAAACGAATTGCACTTACGATTTTGAAGTGTTGAAATTATTAAGCCATAATTATACTTATAACTATTATAATTATATCAGTATGTACGATAATAAGTTTAAGACGCTATAATTTTCTACTTATTCTTTAGTGGCGTTGCTTATTATTATTACTTACTCAGGCAAATGTGTGTTACGAAATATTGTTGCGGTTTTTGACGAGTATTCGTTAAAAATAACGTTAGTGCGACGGTGTATTACCAATAATATTTGAATGAGAATGTCATGACTCACGATTATTTTAAACAAAAATATATTTATATATAAATCGTATAGTGAATAAATACTCAAATATTCGTAAAACGAAAATCTATTGAAATAAACAAATCGCAACGGTTAATAAATAAACCATCACACTATGACATCTGTGCAAAAAATGTAAAAAAAATCGGATCAGCTGATTAAAATGCATGATAATAGTCTATAAATTAAATAGAATGTCGGAAAGAAAAATACTTTGAAAAAATTAGATAAAAGACGAAAACGAGTAAATTGACCATACATTGTGATTGTCATCTGTCTAATCATGTTAAAATGACAATCTTGATGTTAGCTGTTATTCGGAGATGTTTATATTGTCATTAGAATAACTTATAATTAATCTTGTACCACATTGTCAAGTACTTTTGAAATGCAGAAAAATTCATATCCACATAAAATCGAATAAGAACTAAAGAAAATTTCAAATGTCTGTAAATAGGTAGCTAAAAAATAAAATCGCTAAATTTTTTTGAAAATTATAATATATCTAAAAAGAGCTAATATAAATATTTAGTGTAAATTACAGGTCTTTATGTTTAAAAATAAAAAAAAATAAAAAATAAAAATAACCAAAAAAATAAACAAAAATTAAAAACAAAGGAAATGTAGGATTTATAGGGTAATTTAATTTATATCTGTACTCAACGATAAACCTTTGCTAACGAAAAACCGTTCTAAGCGAGGTTCGGGTAATCGTGTTTTGATAGGAATCTTAAATTAAAAAATGTATTAATTTATAACTACAATATAAATTACAATAAATTGTCCGTATTTTCCGTTTCGGGTTTTTATTAAGCATTTTTATTTTAGAGCCAAGAAAGTTGTATCTATATCGCATAACTAAAAATAATACGCCATAATAATTCCGTCATTTTTACAATTCTCGTCAAAAATTAAACTTTGAAAGTTTAAACGCTCAAAACAATAATTGTGACTTCGGATTTACGAAATCTGCGTAAGTACCGCACAATAACATATTTTTATGATTAATATTTTATTCAATTTTAGTGTATTTTTGAGAAGCTAACATAATTGTATCTACATAAAAACTAAAAAAAAAATTTCAAATAGATCAAAAATCGCCACAAGCCGTTATTGTGTAAATATTTCCAAAACTATTCCCGTTTTTTCCCGATTGTTAAAAAAAAAATAATTTTTCCAACGTACCGGCAACTAGAAAAATGTTTCCATGTACCCGAAATGATAAATTTGCTCAAATTTCATGTACTGTTTGATGTTGTGTGTTATTAATTGATATCTATTAACAAACAACAATCAATAAGAACCTCGTGTTGAGTTTTCGAGCTTTTTTCCGAGCCAAACGAATATTATTCACACAGACCGGAAATTAGCACACTCTTTTATCTTACACGAGATAATTTCTTTTATCCTTGACCTAGTAGACATTTTACTTAGTCGCGTCTCAATTGAACTGTCTGTAACAACTAAAATATAAATAACAATGGGTCGCGTGGAGTTACAAAATGGCAGAGCTATTTTCTCTCAAAAAAAAAAAACAAAACGTATCGGAATAGAATCTGTCCGTCAACAGCCACAATATTAAATGCTTTATGCCGTCGGCGTTTATACCGTTTGCACGTTGTGTGCTTAGGACATATTCGTATGTTATATTTGTCGTTAAATTAACGATATTGTTTTACCCGACGACGGGCTTAGAGAGACGCGGACGAGTGGCCAACAGCGCGAACGAACGAATTCGAGTACGTTCGGATTGGTCGGTTTTCGACTGAACACACGTTACTTTTTCTTTTTTTCTTCACTACCCCCTCCCCACCCACCCCCCCACCACAGCACGCCCCGGCGTTTTCAATGCCGGACCCGTCGGTCCGGTCGTATTGTCGCGCGCGGTCGAGGATTGTCGTCCGAAACGACGACGCCGTTTTCGTACGGACTCGCGGCCGCGGTGAAATCGAACGGATCCGCGAGCCGCGGCGCGCGCAACATAATTGTTCGAGGAAAATAACCGACGGGGCCCGAATTCAAATTGTCGTGCAGCCGCAAATAATGTATTCCGGCGTTGTCGCGCCGTCGCGGTAAACGCGTTTATCGCGACGCGGTAATAAAATAATAACCGCGGCCCCGCGACGTTTATCGAACGAACGACGGAAAGTAAACGCGCGCGCCGCGTTAACGACGTGCACTCGCGGGACACGGTTGGACAGCGGACGGGCGCAACGGTCGCGGCGACGGTGACGCCGTAAACGAATTCAAATATTTGACTTTGTGTGGTTCGGTCTCCGAATGGAAAAGTCACAAGTATTCGCGGTGCCCGGCAGTTTTCGATTAGATTGTTTTTTCCCGGCGTGCGCCCCGGACATAATAGGAATTATTGACCGCGGCTGTGTTTTATACAGACGCCGGCGCCCGCGCGCCCAAATGTTCTACGGGGTACGGGTTTTTATTTGTTCTCCTTTCCAGACGGCGTGCGACGACCGGATAATACAGACGAATGTGAGGCCGATTTAGAAATTGCGTCGACGCGAGATTATTCACCTCCGTCGTGAACGCTATCGGCTTACGACGTTTCGAATACGCCCGTATATATATGACTTTCGCTGCCAAACGCACTAACGAAAAAGTTTAGATTTAAAACGCTACGATTCGCGAACTGTGTGTACGCGTATTTTAAATTTCCCGATACATATGTAAAATATATACAGACACTAGTGTGACCCATAGCTTATTCTTGAATTTTTTTTATTTTTTTTTTTTTTTTGTCGTACAATTTGCAGCCCCCACTCATTTGTTTTTAATACCCCCGAAAATAATAACCGCGAAATTTTAAATCAACCCTTCAAGTTGTATACCATGCATTCGGACACAAATCAAAATTAAATAACTCACAATAAGTTTAGAGAAATGAATATAAAATTATTGTTTTGTATAAGTTATTTTATTGTATCCGTGAATCGTTTAATTGAAATGACGAATAAAACAAAAAAAAAAAAAAAATACCATTTTGTCGCATTTTTTAAATTTTTTTTTAGTTATTTTTTACAAAAAATTATAATTATTTCTGTAAAAATAATGGAAAAACATCGAAAACAGCATTTCTGAAATTCTCGTAACGTTTTCTGTTCGGTTTGCATCGCGAGAGTTTTTGATTTAAAACGGAAAAATGCTGTAGCACAATGTTTAGATTTTTTCGTAAAAAAAATGACAAAACCACTAGACTTCAAGTGCCCGAGGACACGGTCTAAACTTGAAAGATTGATTTCTAACGTTCCGGGGGTGTTAAAAACGAATGAGTGGGTGCAGCAGCAAAACAAATTTAAACGTCTATTTTTAAGGACCACCATAGTGTAGATACTTTCCGAGATACTGATGGTGTTAAAAAAAATCACCCTGTACACGCGGCTTATCGTACAAATCATAATGCGACGCGATTTGCGCACGCACCGAAACACTTCTAATACGTATAGTACTATGGGTACTAATACTGTAGCACACAGTTTGTATATATAAGAGAACAAACATGGTGCACGCATTTGGAAACACATTTTTCCTCGCGCGTCCGCTCCGAAGACTTCCCGGAAGCGATTCCTTTTACGTACTCGCAGCCTTTGTGACAGTTTTCTACATAAAGTTATATATATATATATATATATTTGCTCGTATCATATTTAAATGTATTATATTCGCTGCAGGGACCGACGCTTCTCCTTGGCCGCCGTCTGTATCTACCGTATACATACACACGGAATAGACGGAGTCGGTTTCTCGACTCGAAGTTTGTGCGACGTGACCCGAATGTCTTTCATAAAGTATGCGACTTGTAGCGTGTGGAGTCGCGTAATATTCAGAGTAAAACGATTTGGTAAAAAAAAAAAAATAATAACAACAATAACAATAAAAGAAATCTAATATTCGAGCGAAACGCGGTTATTACATATGTATTATAATAGAAGTTTCCTCTCGTCCCTATAATATACATATCGCCTGTGCGTGCATGTATAAGCATTATAAAAACTGACGGGTCGCGCTGTTTATTTTGGAACAGACCGATGGAGGGGGGAAACGCGCGTGAGCAACGGAGCTCTGTCACTAGTTCTGTAGTGTCATTGAGAATCCGATGTTTCCCGTGAAAACGTGAAATTTGAGCCTAAAAATTTTCGGGGAGGGCCATGAAAGTGGAAACCGCCAAAGGGCGCACCTTTGATACTTACACCGTGTTTATACACAATTTCATTTTCTGATTTAATTTGCGTAGTCTATATACTAAAGGGGCGATCAAAACTAAACTAACACGCTCCTTCAGCAACAGCACGGTGAGATTTATATTAAAATTCAACCAACTGCACATTTGATCGTTTCAACCCGCCTACGAAACCACTCTAATATCCGAATTCGAGCTCATTTGACCCAGAAAGAGCCGCTAAACGTGCCCAAAAGTAGCGAAAAATAAATATACCGGGCTCATATATTTATATACACGGGGTGTATAACGGGACTATTTTACAAATAAAATGACTGTTTTTGAATATAAAATAGAGTTATCGTAGGGCGAGGCTCTAGAAATTGTTGCAAAAAAAAAAAAAAACCAAACAATTTTGAGCATAACAAACGTTTTGTGTAGGTGTTAGATTTTCGACACGCATCACGGAGGCACAATATTCCGGGAAAATGCGACAAAATACGAACGGTATCGCAAACCTATCGGTAAAATATGTCCGCGGGTACACATCGTTCGTTTCCGCCGGTCGGCACTGCACGAGCAGACGGGCGCACGTTTATAGACGCGTCGCGCGTACCTTATAGTGCCGTTACGCGCCGTTTATCAATCTATACGTGTATCGAGAGAAATAATAGCAGGCAGGTGTAGTATATTATAGACGATGTGGGGAGTACTCGAATTACTCGCAAAGACTCTAAACGAAAGTATCGATTGAACGGCATTGTACACGGTGTACAAACAAAACGCACACAGAGCGCATTACGCGCGTATCGAGAGAAGCCTCCGAAGTGTTCGGTCGGATCGGGTAAATAATAATATAATACAGTGCACGGCGCCGTATCATCGAACCATCGGTTTCTATACACGGAGTAGAACGCGCGGTCTGTGCGTTCGAACTCGGCGGACGAATTATCGCGTTGAGCGGGGTAGGGGNGGGGGGGGGGGGGGGGGGGGGGGGGGGGGGGGGGGCGCGCGCGTCGGAAATCGGTTTTCCGACATCTTCTGCGATTTCGTGAAATTCGATACGTTTGTTTTTTTTTTTTCCTCGCGTTTTACTAACGTTTTAAGACTTTTCCGCTAATCCACCGTCATAATATACGTACCTGTATTTAAGGTCGCGGACGAACACGAACTTTTCGACGGAAAACCCGAACAAAAGTGTAAAGGTCGGGTTCGGCGGATTTTTCAATTTTGATCGATTAACGCGGTTAACGACGGTGACCGGGGCGATTTTAAAATGTATTTATTATCTATTTCATTTGGCTGTGATTTCGACGAACAAAAATGTAATATCTTTCTAATTATGTTTTTCGTCATAACACATCGTACAACTTTCGAAATATTTTTGTTACGTAGCTTTCGTAAATACCTAGAAAAACGTGTACAGTTTTGTCTAGCATTTTCGGTCTAAATTCCGACTCTTTTTTTTAACTACTGGCAATCCTCTGAAAACGATTGTTTACGATTGTCCGTAACGGTTAATAGCACAGATAGCAACAACCCACTATAATCATTGACTGTTACTGTTGCGAAAAAATAATAAATAAAGAAAATCACCTAGTATAATCTTTAAACAATTATTCTTTCGCCTTGATTTCAAAAAAAAAATTAAATTTACACTATCACAAATGCAGTCGAATCGTGAATTTTTATAGTCACGTTATCGTTATAAAATAAATCTATACAAAAACTCGTTTTATTAATTCGTCGAAAATTATTAAACTGTGAATAATGTTTGCATGTACATAATAGCATATATAGCATAGGTACCTATTGTAATATTATCAACCGATTGTTAACGGAAAAAAAATTCAACGACAGATGGAAGAAAATATTAGCTTTCAAACTGTGGCACGTCTTACATTTATACTGGAACAGAGTTCCATTCAATTAAATACAAATTATTGTATTTATCTGGGATCCCAACGCGTTTCTTCCGGTTTCTTTTGGGAAATCCGTTGTACTTTACACGAGGTATTACGCGTTTCGTGGGAGAATTATAATGACCGAAATGTTTAGTGTCGCGGAGAGTAGAAAATACACATTTAATATTGAAATAAACCGCGGCCATAACCATAAAATCCGTAAGCACGCCAAAACGAAAATAAATTTAAAAGACAACGGTCGAGAAGACGATTTCGCGATAAGGACAATAAAATATAAAACAACAGCAACGAAATAAATTCAAATATAGTCCCGAAACGCGCCATGGATCGCGGATCGGATAAAAATCTATGGAATTTAAATATGAATTTTTTTGTTATCCGAAATAAAGCGAATAATTCGTCGAATAAATAAGCTCAATTATATGTTGTTTAATAAAAAAAATAAGAAGTGATTACGAAATCGGAAACTATTCTTCTCATCTTTATTTTACGTGCAATAGTATTAATACTACACACGTGTGGTATTTGTCGTATCTGCAGTCTTATACAAACGCATGGCATAGCGAATTGGCGTTCAGAAAAACCGCTTTTGGTGAGTTACTATTGAAGTAAATTGACTTGTCATCAAACTTAAAGAGAAGGACGTAGTTATATCTGTGTTTGCACGTTGCGTTTATGTTCGTCGCCTTAATTTTTTAGCGAGATACGCGGGTGTATGTGAAATATCACAATTTAACATTGTTTATATTAAAACGGAAAATATTATCAACATATTTTACTGCACGACAGTTCACTCTAATAATATTAAAACCAACGTCGTTGCGTCTGTGATGCGTACATAATGTATACATTAATTATGTATATCTTATTACACTGTTAACACCCGTGTGCAGAACAATAATATTATTGTACGCGTTGTAAAAAATTATATTAATCTTAATTTGTATAGTATTGTACGTCAAATATGCGAGTACTTTGTGCGTACGTCTTTCGGAAACGTTTTCAGAAAAATATTTTTTTTTTAAAAAAAAAAATATACATTTCGTATACGTCGACGACGGAGATTTATACACGCATTTCGCGAACGCCATCATTGATCATCCTCGGCGGCCGTACGGCCCCCGGGCGCGTATCGGAAGCGCTCGTCGGGTCAGCCGAGAATCGTTCGCACGTACGAGAAAACGGCTATAATAATAATAATAATAATAATAACATACTCGCTAACAGACGTTTTCGATAACCGCACGTAATCATCAATCAAGACGATAATCATTTTATATACGGACGACGACGTCGCCGACTTACACGCGCGAAAACGATGAGTTTTTAGAAAAATATGTTGTGCGAGACGTGTGTTATAATACCGTAAGTAACTGCTCGTATATAATACGTACGAAACGTGAATCATAGCTTTCTCGGTCGAGACTTTTTTGCTTTATTACTCACTCGCTGCCCGTTACCTGCCGTATGTGCCACAAAGCAAACCAACGCGATTACGAACATCTCATATAATTAACTTAAAAGTTTTTTTTTTAAAAAAAAAAAATAGTTTTTCTTCTGAAAATCCAGTTACTCGTCATCCTCTCTGTCGGAGGACGATCGATTTTAATATTATAATAAAACGTATACGTTTCACAAAATTATATTCGAAACTTCGACGCGTTTGAATTTTGAATTGTTTTACTTTCGAGTGCCCGTACTGTAGGAAATTCGTACTTTAAAATATACAGTTCGAAACTAAAATATTATGTATATATTTTTGAAAAAAACGGCTCTATAAAGATTTCATTCTTTCTCGTATGAAACGAGGTATTACACAAAACAATATTATTATTATTTTTCTATCAGCCATTATAGTCCACGAAGAACCATTGTTGCTTCCACTATCACTCTCCGCCCACCTCGGTTTTCTATTCTCGGTTCCCGGATGATTTCGGCAAAATCCGACTTCTTGAAGTCAATGTATATTGTACAAATAGATGGACGTGTCTTCCAAGAAGTAACAGGCAATATTGTTAAGCTACATAATAATATAAAATCGTATTCTTTCTAAGGCGTGTGAAACATCAACCAAAACTACACGCGCGTATAGGGGACACGAGAAATATCAAAACGCTATTAGTGTGTTGGACGGTGTGCTTGCAACCTAACATATAAACACAATAGTTCGTCGAAATCGAATTGCCGTGTATCAGAACACAATGTCTGATTCCGGACGTTCAGAATGTGGGGAAAAAATCGAAGCCATTGGTGTTATAATAATTTTTAAATAAAAAGAAAAAAATTATTGCTTCCTTTTTTTTTTTTTTTGCAAAATTATAGGCAACATATTATACGCATAATTGTACTATTTACGTTTCTTATTCTTTTAAAACGATTAATAAATATTTTTATAATAATAAATCTGATGTTTACAATCGCGATATTAGTGATGATTGGAAATTGCTTGGCGTTTGTAATGTTGAAAACCTTTTACTCTGCCGTTTAGCAAACCGATATAGAATGAATTTCTCGGTATACCGAACGCGACAATGTTTTCTATTATTTCCCCGTGCACGTTCCCGCGTCAAAAACGACTATCGAATTTATGCACGACTAGACGCATAGGTATCTGTTCAATGATAAAACGTTAAATTTAATTTCGTAAGGTAATAAAACGTGTGGCGCAAATCGAAGGAAATCTTAAATCCACAAACGTGTTCCCTCGTGTAGCCGTATAGACAAAAATATTATTTTCGCAGCAGTTTTGCGATTGGAAAACAATATATTTACTTGCTGTAAAGTTTAAAAAATAATCTCATTTTACAGGAAATCAGTGGTGTATTCAAACGTTGTCGAATCGTGAAATCGTCCATGTATACCTCTCCATGTAACCTATACGATTAGAAAATAGTGATAATATGATAACACTTCTCTTGTAGGCGTGTGAATGTAATGATATTCATGTTCTTCGTGACAACTAATCGTGCTCTTCAACGGTTCAGTCTATAATTTATCGTATTTAAATGCGATTTTGTGAAAAAATACATAAATATTTTTTCTGCCATGATAAACCCGCATCTGTCTCTCTCGAAAACGTCAGGTTGACATCAATTTAAAACGACCGTCATTTCTGGTCTATTATTTATCTCAATGTTATACTTATATTTGTGATGAACAAAACAAACAGTGATATTTACGTAGGTAGGCATGTATTATGTACTTTTCCCCGTTAATTCTGGACATTTTTAGGCTTTAGCGGCCCAAATAAGCTCAACAACGGGAATAAGAGTTATTTTATAGGCGGATTGAAGTGATAGAAGTTTGAATGAATCTCAATATGAATTTCGTCGTGTTTTTAAGGTAGGTGGGGATGTTTGTTACCCTAAAAAACGAAGCTAGGCAGATGAAATTTTCCGTATGCGTACTGTTGTTATTATTATTATTATTATTATTAACCATACTATTTTTATGATCAAATTTCACCATTTTTCTTTGGGAAATAGTGTAATTGTAGATTAGGCGGGGAAAATTCGACTCTGTTGTGACGGAGCTCGGCTGCAACTCACGGGGGTTTTTGTGTGTCTGATGTAATCAAATTATTACAATATTGAATACCGGAAATCCTGGTGGGTCGTATTAAAAATAACGAGAATTACGCCACTGGTGCGAGCTGTGTATTCCATATTATTAATCAATAATTCAAAATTCGTATGTATAAATGTGTAGCGTATCGTAATAACATAGGTATTGTTATGATTTTATACCGTTTATGCAATTATAACGACGTTACTGTACATTATAAATGTGTTATAGATATACAGGGGACACGATGCCGCGGCGAGATAACGTTACATTTTAAGAGGATCGGAGCGTAACATACCATTATAATATTATTTCGAGGCGTAATAACTGGGAAATTTTACGCGGCGTGTGCATACGGGTCATATCAATGTACGGTGCATCGTAAAAAAATATACGAAACGTTACACTGTACAGTCCGTTACTCGTTTATAGCGCACAATAAAATATTTTCATACGGTATCTATATATTTTATCTTGTAGCAGGTCATCAAAGGCGCAATTTCATATGTTTTACTTGGGTGGTGGAGGGGCTTTGTCCCTCACACCTCTTCTGGCTTCTCTATAAAAATTTTTTTTTAGTTCTCACTTGATTTTCACAATATATTTTATTGACACGTTATAATGATTACTGTAAGGGGTCAGTCCGGATAAAAGGTGCAATGGTTAAAATATCACAAAATAAAGATGCCTAGTATTATAATGTTCAATTTGAATGGCAAATATAAATTGTTATTTAATGACCGTATTATTATGATTAACTTACAACAGCTGCGATTGCAGTTGGCCAGGTTTCAGTGATAATTTGGCGAAAACAATGATAATAAAAAAATGAATAACAGCATTTCTATTAGGAAAATTTAATTACGGATTTTCCCCTTTAAAATAAATCAACAGCGGATCACTTCTTTGGTGATTTCGCCACAGGGAACGCACGATGATACATGTGTACTAGTATAAATTTCACGTTTGACATCTTTATAATGAGTTTGTATCATGTGCTCGTGTGTAGGTACAGTGAGGATCCTATTTCACCTTAGACAACACACGCTGACAGCAGTAGTATACAGGAGATGTTAAAGTAGCAATTAGTCATTTTGCTTGTGGAAAGAACGTGCAGCGACGGCAGCAGACAGTTTAGTACTTGACTTACAGTCTGCAAACGATTTCTATAACCGGAACAGAAATATTAGTAAGTTATATTCATAATATTGTGCATTAGAGTCACAGCAGGCAGTAATGACCGAGAAAGTAGGATGTCCGAAATCTGTAGTACATACATTTCTCGTCAATTATATAATACGTATGTCTAAAACAAGACAGCAGAGTATTAACGAATTAAAAATGTAAGTCAAGTTGATTTTAATTTTTACCTTAGCTTTTAACCCTATTTTATTTATTAACTTGAACAGTTGCGTGCTCAGGAATTATTAATGGGAGGGATTGTAATAAATAAGTATCATAAATAAATCATAAATTCTTTACCTAAATTAACTGTGGGAATTGGTAATTTAAAAGCCGGATCCTAAAAAAAGCCAATTACTAATCAATATGTCAAGTTTTTCCTCGTAAATTGACTGAAATATATGCATTTCGACATTAGATTACTTATATTTTTTCGTATTTTAAGCCAATTCCGGGGATATAACCCCTAACCCCTCTCTCTGCGCACGCCACTGATCTCAAATTTTCATTTCTTTTGATTCTGTAAAAACTGAGGAATATATTGATTTTATTATATATATATTTTTTTTTGCATCTATAAATAACTTTTTTTTCAGAAATCTTGCTCTAATCAAAAAGCGATATAAAACATTTCTTGTAGACATTTTTTACCGGGTGGTGAGTTGAGATCATTTTTTGATTTGTTTTATAATTTTCCTAATAAATCGAAAAAAATTGGCAATTCTTAGTAAAATTTTTGTTGATTTTGTGTTACCTTTGCAACAAGGGAAAACATGATTAATAATACTCTGTTCAGAATCATTTTTTGTTAACAATGGTTTATCGTTGTGTACAAGTATAAATTAAATTACTTTGTAAAATATTGTTTCTTTTAACTTCCCTTATAAAGTCGACACGTTTAATACATTCTCAAATTAACTTGATTTAGTTGATTAATGAAACAATTGATATACGAGTAGTTACGTATAGGTAAAATTTCTACTCTACAGGTCGCAAAGAGAGGCCCAATAAAAATTAGCTAAAACGAAGAAAAAAAAGTTATGAGCTTGCTCGGTAGAATAATAATTATAATAATAAAAAAAAAACGTTTTGAAATACAATATTATAATTTGAAACGAACAAATAATAATAATAATTGTGTTTTCTTACTATTAGATTAATTATATATATTTCCTGCTTTGTTCGATTATCAAACACATTATAATATGTATATTTATTAATACAGTATTTTTCGCACCCAAAATGGTACTTTACCTTTTTTTTTAAAAACAAAATTATTCTTTTTTTTTTTTACATTTAGCTGCTTTCAATAAAAACCTTTTTTTTAATGTATTTTTACGGTAAACAAAATTTAATTAAACTACTAAATCCACGGCATGGTGTAATTAGATTATAGAACTGTTTTTTTCCGAAAATAATAGTTAAAACACTACAGTACAATAATAATAATAATAATAATATAGGAATTCGCTTAACATAATAAATTACAGAACCGAACGCTGCGCTAGAAAACGATCGAAATTTAAATTATTATCAACGAAATACTTATAATACAAATATTATTATACAGTAATATGAAAGAGTTTTTATAAGAAAACAAAATTAGTTAATTGACTATATAATCGGACATAAAGGTCTGTGTTGAAATATATTATAGATCTGAGAAGAATAACCTAGGCTGAAAAGTATACAACACATTGTGAGGTGTCAAAGACGCGATTCGTATATTTACTACCTACTGATAAGGATAGCGGAAGAATTGTAACGGAGATGGAACTACAAACTAATCTGAAAATTGATAAAAACAAATAGAGAAAAAGAGAAAGGGAGAGAGAGAGAGAGAGAGAGAGAATGAGAAGCCAAGAATTATAAATGTCACAGGATACATTATATTATTTTTTTATTGAATGAAATAGGTATACAATAAATACTTGTATACTATTGTTATAAATCGCCATGGACATTGTAAACGATTTTACGAAAATACGTACGCAATTCAATAAATCCACATACGGTAAACCTACGATAAAATACGACTTTGATCGTGAATAAATCAGCATCATAATACACTCGAATTCTACCATTGCTTTGACATTCAAACTAATCGAATAATATATATTGTGTATCTATTCAAAGGGTGTTGTGCCGAGACTATGTTATTTTACAATACATTAAAAAGTGAATATACAGGTAATTCAATTCAGCTCGAATTCGTCAGACATAGTATATATCTGGGTATCTGGTTAAATTATCGTAGGTATGTTCTCTAATGCAAATGGTTTATAATTATAACGCACAATTCCATTAGTCGTGTTTGTTTTAGTAGGTTTTAGTAGTGAATGCAACGTCAGGCTGAATAGGCCGAAGTTAAGAGTAGAAATATTTAAGAAGGAGTGGCATATTTGTTTCAAAGGATTTTTTTTTATCTGGCTGTGGCAAAACTAATATTGAATAGGTAATGTAATATTATAGTTTTTTTCCGGGTAGGAGAGGAACCGCGAATGCTCTGGAGGAAACGATAAAATTCTTTCTCACCATGGGTATAATATAACCCGAAATTTTCTTGGAGTAAATAAAAAAAAAAAAAAAATAAGCTTGTATAGAAGACTAAAAACTTTCAGTTTATCGGTGTAACAGTAAACTCATTGAACTTTATTTGATCGGATACAGTTAATGTAAAACGGTATGACTTTAAATATTTGTTTTGTGTACACTTTAACGTAGGTATACAAATTTACAGTTTCCAAAAGATACTTAAGAAGAAAAAAAATCACTTCTTTTACTACATCAATCATTTTTTTTTTTTATTATTATTATTAACGGATAACGTCTTACAATAGGTGAAAAGTTTTCTTATAAAAAAAAGTCACCAAGTTTACACACTTGACCTTTTCCTTTGGCGACAACGGCAGCAGCGGGAAGCCGTCAAGAAAATAACAAATATTATCGTTTATGATGTCGAGTTAATGAAATAATGTACACGAAAAACAATAGTTATACCTATTATTACTATTAGATATTCGTCAACAGAATTTTTTTTGGTAAAAAAAAAAACCATAGTAATTGCAGGGAAAAGAAATGTTTTTGCAAAGCTCGTCTACGACAATGTATTTTAGAGATAGATAACGTGTAATGTTTCACAAAGCAGCCGCAAAAAGTCCGGTAGTCTTTTAATAACAAAACCGCCGCCGCCATAAATCGACAAGAAAAATTAGGTCGTCGAACGCGGACACTACAACAACCTTTTTAATAAAATTGTCCCTGAAAATTATAAATTATTCCGACCACTAATTACAATGTATACATCTTTTTTCCACTACTTTTGATCACTTTTGGTGGCCTCGTACCAATAATGAGCTTCAATTCGGGAATTAGAATTATATTTTATAGATGAATCAAAGTGATAAATTTCAATATGAATTTCATCGTGGTTTCGTGGGAGAAGGAAAAAAATAAATTAAATTCGTATAAAAATCTATATAGAAAAATAAAATAATTAAATGAATGAATGCGTCGCCTTGAGTATTATGATAAATGTATTATCATGAGCGGTTTCGAATTAAAAATTCATCATCATATATATCACAGTCAAAATGTAAAACGTGACCGAATATAATCAAATTAAATGAAGGAATATATAGAAAAAAAAAAAAAAAAAATTATACAAATTGGTCGTTTTACATAGAATATAGAAAAAAATATATATAAATTATCTCTACAATTTATTTTAATAGAAGAGATTATTGAAAATTATTTATTATTAGACATGGATATGTTAGGAAATATAAATTATTCGGTTTTTATTTACTATCCGAAATGTATTGATATAAGATATTATTTTTAAAATCTGTTTGAACATTTAAAACGTTATTAAAATTGTTTTTCTTTATTTCATCGTGTATGTGTAATTCTTCCAAAACTGAATAATTTTAAATGGTATTTTGGGTATTTAATATTTCTATGTCTGTATTAATGTCCTTAAAATATGGTTATTTTCTAAAACATGTTTAGCGAAACTTGAATTAGGGGCAATGTTTTTTTAATTTTATTTCAGAAATGTGTTCTTTATATCTTATTTAAAATTTCTATTCATCTTACCTGAATAAAATTTATTACAACTACATTCAAGTTTATATATTTATCAGAATTTTCAAAATAAGGGAGAGTTTTACATTATTTGTATTGGTGTTCAGAATTTTAGCGAATTCGTTTGACATGTTATTTTAATATTTATATTACAATGGTTGAAACGATATTTGGTGAGTTGTGTATTATTTTTTCTTCTTTAATACGTTTATGCATTTTTTTAAAATAGGTAGTATTGAAATTGAAATTATTTCTATGGGTTATATTATAGATAATATTGAGCTCGTGTTGATTGTGTTTATTTAATGGAATACGTTCAAGCCTATAGAATATTGAATTAAAAAATGATATTTTTTGAGAATAGTTTGTGTAAATTATGATTTTAGTATTTATAGGAAACCTACACAAACTGATGCTATAATACAATTTATAAAATAACCATAATATGAGTTTTGATATGAATACAGACTTAGAAATATTAAATGCACAAAATAGCATTCACAATTATTCAGTTTTAGAAGAATTACACAAACACAATAAAATTAAAAAAATGATTTTAATAATATTTTAAATGTTTAAACGGACTTTAAAAATAATATCTTGTATCAATACATTTTAGATAGTAAATAATAACCAAATATAATCTATAATTCTTAATATAACCTCGACAAATTTAAATAATCTATTTTATTAAAATAAATTATCTCTATGTTCTACGTAAAACGACCAATTTTTCTATATTTTTTTTTCTATATATTCCTTCATTTTTGATATTTAGTCGCGTTTTACATTCCGACTGTGATATACCTGATGATTAATTTTCAATTCAAAACCGGTCGTATAATTTACTTGTAATACGTCTGGCGACTCATTCATTCATTTATTTATTTTATTTTTATTTATAATATTTATTTACGAGTATTTTTTAAAATTGTAATCGTTTCGTTTTTACTTTGTTATGTATAAAACTCGCGTTTAAATTGTAATAGAATACACTATTTAATGATTTTAAGTCGGACTGAAATATTTGTGACCCGTTATTTTACGTTCCGATTTCGGCCCATTGTGTGACGGTGAGCTTCTGGTGCTCTTCGTCTTGTGTTTTATTTTTTTTTTTTTGTTTTCTCTAACTGGAATTTCGCGGCCCGAGGTTACGATTGTTATTTTACGGGGTGAAAATAATTACGCGAGTCGGGAGAAACGTCGCAGCACATCGCCTGCACAGCGACGACGGAATCCCGCCAATAGCCTATTCTGACGCTGGCGCGTTTTCATACCCACGGTTTTCGACGTACTCGCGGAAAGTACTTGCCGTTAACGACCGGCACGCGCGGCAGGGGACCGCGTAAAATTTAATGACCATCACGGGTACCTTATGTCCCTATAATATACACGCGCGGCAGTAATAAGTACTAAAACGATATAATAAACCGCGCGGTATATACCGGGAAAGCTTTGCGGATGGGGCAGCGATGGGAAGGGAGTGGCGGCGGTGCAAGTGGAGAGCAGGCCGTTAACGCGCGTTGACCGCTGACATTTCCACCAGCGGATATTTTATATGTATACGACCGTATGGGCTTACAAAAACCGAAAAAACGTTTTATTTGCACGTGTTGTGGGGGAAAGTTTTATTCACACCGTTCTTTTACGACGACGGCTGCGGCGGCCCGATTAGTTTCAGACATAGTGGGTGTACTCCGTATGCTAGCTGCACCCCGAGAAAATGGCCATCTCAGCTTAACGCTGTTGAACGGACCTCCGTTTGTATACGCGGACAAAATGATTACACTGTCATACACATTATATTATAGGCACCGATATTAACGTGTTATCCGAATAAAATTACAACACGAATTGTATTGTTTGTAAGGGAAATTAAGTTATTTTGTCGTGAAACATAATTTTGAAATGCGAATGGTAACAGGTACAAGTGTAGCTTAGAACTGTATGATAGACCAATGTTGGATACAATATGGCGGTCCGTGGAAATAAATGACACATAACACTGATAATCGGATCAACAGATCAGCGCGCATTACGCACCGCTCTCTTATAGCATCTCTTAGGCTGTCTATATAGTTTTGGATTTTTTTATAAAAGTTGCACTTTTCGTTTAGATTTCGTTTGTAATATCGTAACCGCCATCAAAATATTTTATTCAATATCGTCTTATGAGAAGAAAAAAAGTAATATAAGATAAACGAAAATCGGGCCTCGATAAGGTGTAACGCTACAACAATAGACTCGGCCGTTATATAAGTTTGTTGGATGAGAAGAAAACGGAGTACACAAGGATTATACAGAACCGAGGACAGCCGCTTAGAGAAGGTGGACCAAATGAAAAGATTTTCGCGGTAGATATCTGGAGGATTGTCCTATAGAGGCCGAATGAGCCCACGCAATAAAACCTGTGTATAATGACCGCCGCCGCCGATATATTGTGTTATCAATTATTACGTCTCTGACGCGGGTCGACTCGCGGATCGGTTAAAATCACGGACATAATGGCGAGTCTCGGCTTGTTATTGGGATTTATCCGTAGCCGTCACCGCCATCGTTAAGAGATTCACCGCGGAGAAAATTGTATCGTTATTACGCGTTATAATAAAGACTTTTTTTTTTTTTTCAGTACTCGAAAGTATAACACCCGACCGCGATAAAACGTAACCCCGCGAAATCGCGTTAACGACACGTCTTGTACTTCGTTCCGTTTATAGTGAATCGAAAAATACCCGTAGATTAGAAACCGCCAACGGGGGAGTTCAAACGCCCGCGCGAAATCTTGTCGAGCGTATCGTTAAAAGTAAATTTTTCAAAATAAATAATTACGCTCGTTTTAAGTTCGCGGCCCAAAAAAAAATAGAAGAAGATTTAATTTTAAACACTCTCGACCCCCGACCACCCTCCTCCCACCCCCGAAAATTTGATCCGTCGCCCAGAGTCCGTCCGACCGTGCATGTGCAACGGTCGTCGTTAATATTTTAAATTGTTATTGCCGCTCCGGTGTTTTTGTTTTTCCGTCGCGCGATAGTCGGTACACTTAAAACGGTAATCCCTTTAAATCAGATCCGTATATTATACGCGTCGTCGTCGTCGTAAACCGCTTCGATATGGTACATAAAATAAAGAAAAAAAAAAAAACGCCCGCGATATAATATCGTATTAAATACAATATTATATTACCGTTGTGACCCGTATGGAAAAATATGGCACGCGTGTATTATTTTTTATTATATCGCCAAAAACCCCAAAAAAATTCAAAAAAACGCGTTTTTCGACGTGATTGTACTACAACGAAACGTGTATATTTACACTATTATCTAAACTTAACGGTAATTTATTATAAAATACAATGATAAAAATAAAAATATATTATCAACATGACATGCAATATTATCCGTGATACTCACCGGGGGTAAGTTCGCGGTACTCGGACTTCGGTGGCGACGCTCAACGTTTCGTGAGTGCACGGCGCGTGGGACGAAGAGACAGAACAGCTCGGCAGGTCCGCCGCGATCGGGTGTTTTCGAATGAATGACAAATGGAAAAGCGTTTTTGCCGCGGCCCACGGGCGGAAAACCCCGTGCGCCACCCCTCGCCGCGGACCGGGCGGCGGAGGGTGGTGCCCCCAGCCCGCGCTCGCCGCCCTATGCGACGGCCGCCCACGCGGCAGCGCTCGTGGCGGCGGTGACGTCACGCGCGGAGGCGGACACGGTCCGCGCGCAGTGTTACCAGTTGCGCGGAAATCAATATACCGTGGACGACCGACCGCAAAGGTCATCATCGTACGACACCGATATCATCACCTTATTTGTCTCCCCGCGACGACGCAAAAGTTCGTAAACTATTTATCCGCCCCCGTTCTCCTAATCATTTTTATCGGATATATCGAGAAACGCTATGGTTTCCCCCCCCCAAAGGTCGTGTTCCTTCGCGTTCCCTCACGGTATAGTCGTGGTAACATCTGGTCGTCGGATGACACCTGTTTGTTTACATACAATTATTATTGTAATAAACGTATTTTGAAAAGGCGAAACGCGAGCCAGTATCGTTAGCGTTTAGTAGATGCCCGAGGTCTTGGGGGAGGACGGCATTAACATATATTCCATCTCGAAAACTGTTTTTTTTTTTTTTTTATATAATAGTATTATCAATGTTTTTTTCCTTCATATATTATAGTGTAATACACTTTAATACATAATATTTTTTTGGGGAGGACTTAGTATCACCCAAACTTTTTCCGAGCTCTTCTAGATTAGTACTTAATACTAAGTACCTATACATAATCAATATTATGGGGTCTTTTAATAGCTCCCAAAAATATTTCAGATATTTCCGTCCACGGTGCCTTTGATCTTAGAAATACTTAAGTAGATTTTTAGAAATTCTTTTTTTTTTTATAAGTTTTTCCTCTTTATTTTTAAATTCGGTGTGTAGCGAGAAATTATTTACGATATTTATTTTTTTTATACTGTCAACAACATTTCTACCAGAAATCTTGTTCCGATGTATCAAGTGTAGAAACTTTTCTTAAAGTAAATTTTATATACTTGATACTTTAAAAAGTGCAAATTTTAGATTTTTAGTATTCATAATAACTGGTAAAAAAAACATAGGACAACGGGAAATTTATAAAAATAATGTTTTTATTATTTTCAATTTTATTTGTTTGTTATAATTCAATATAAAATATTCATAGAGACTTGTAACTGAACAAAAACTTATATTTGCCTTTTGTGACAAAATTGTGTCATTTTTGAGCTACTTATAGACATTTTATGTGCGAGTTTTCCGCGCAATTTTTATTTGGTGGGTAGGTACTCTGTGAATAAAATTGTTAGACTTAACAAAAACGCATAGACATTTAACAGGAGGTTCATTATAAGTCGTACTTTGTGTTAAAAACAATTGAGTTTAATGTTGTATTTATTTTTATACGAATTTTAATGTTTCAGATGTTGACGAAAATCGTAAATATTGCGGCCTTTCAAAACATCTATAATCAAACATGGCACCGAATCTCGCCTCTCGTTAGCAACGGCGTACCGTTGCGTACGGATATAAATTAAATTCCCTTTTATACCCCGTACCTTCCAAACTTCTTACTTACAACAGCGGCCCGACCGTCGTGCGATGCACGCACGTCTTTTCTGGTCTAACGCATACGCGCGTGTAACACAATGTACTGGTCTATTAGTTTACGTACATCTGTACGCGTTTTCAACTTACCGTATTGTGCTGCAAACTGTACACAATTTACTTGAGCCCTTTCCCCCACCCCCTCCCCGAGACCGAATATAATATAATAGTATAATATTGTATCGGTTAACGATACAGTTGCTGGTACACCATAATTGACGCGCGTTATAATTTTACCGAGGTCGGGGGAACGTTGATAAACAAATTTTTCTAATTAACATATTACAACGCAGTGTTATTATCGACTATGTAAATTATCGTGAACCAATAAATTAAATCGTACATAATATGCATTGCAGTGACTTGTACGTTTTTATCGACTAAGCATAATATATTTTAATCCGCATAAATAATTGTGAATACAGTCAGTTCAAAGTGCGCTATACCCGCATGTGCTGTCTCGGCCCGACCAACGGGCGTTGCAGCGAAATCTGTCTTGCGCAGACTGCGTAGAGCCCGCTCGATTTCGGTTTTAGAGCAAAAGCGCCTATTTTATTTATTTTTTTTTTTTCAATCAAATTAGGAGACGCCGCGTTTGTTTATTTAAATTCATTTTTCGCAACGTTACGGTCATTTAAAAACGATGAATTAGATTTAACGACGGGGTATATGCGGATATAACGGACATAACGTTATATCCGGAATAATAATCAGAATAATTGGAAAAACGCGTCGTTTTGCCCTCTCCCCCCCCCACCCGGAATATTGTCTTCTTTTAGTTTTATAATAGGCGATTTTGTTCTAAAACCGAAATTGAACGAATTCTACGCGCAGTCTGCGTAGAGTAGATTTTGCTATATTGCCCGTTGGTTGGACTGACAGCACATGCGGGTCCATAGCGTCCGCTTTTAAGATACGGTTGTAATTGGTGCTTTGCTTTTTATCCTCGTTCCTCGAAATAATGTTTTGGATTAAACTAACGAATCAATAAAATACAATATCACGAGTGTAGGTGTTTTTCAAATCCCACTAATAACGATCCGACCATACAATACAGGTGAAATAATAATAAATAAAGAAAATAAAAAACATTTTAAAATAACAAATCAAATTGACACGCTATTTACGAATTGTACATTTAAATGATATAATAAAAAGAAACTTTGACCTTAACACATTTCTGCACTATAACTCTGCGTGTAATTAGCTGATGTGACTTTTTACATATATTAATAAATTGAACTAGTTACTACGTATAATATTATGTCCAGAGTCCAGCCTTGGGCTTTGTAATAAAATATCGATGTAAAATTAATAATTAGGAATGTGTAGTTTTCCTGTGTTCGTGTCTGAACGAAATTCAATTTTTTTGTTGATAAAATCTTTTAAACGAAACGCGACTTTAATAACCTCAAACATTTGAATTGAAAAAAAAAAATAGTTCTATTGCAATTAGTATTGCGAGCGTTTGTAATACGAATATTTCCGGTAAACGTGATGTTTATGAGAAAAACAAACGCATCGCGGTTGTTTTGTAAAATAAATACTGCAGAAGTCTCTTGTCGAAAAGCCGTAAAAATAATAAAAAAAAAACTGTTTTTTTTTTTTTTTTGTCGGCCAACGTTTCCTACAATCTGAATCCAAATATTTCCTTGTTCGACTCTTATTATTATATACGATTTTAATCACGCCCGTTTTAATAATACATTGAACCTTCGAAAACCTTCATAGACGAAAAATGTTATTATAAACAAATCTATAAACGCGAATATCGAAATAAATATAGGAAAAAAAAAACAGTTCGCTGCCGCAGAGTTGCTTTGTTCGCTAAATGGCTATTTGGGCGCGGTTATTATTGTAGAGCTACCTAGTTCTCGTCATATAAGGATAGTTCGAAATAAACCAGTAAATAGCTGATGTTGCGAGAGTAAGCGTAAAAAAACAGCAGCGCACCGTCACGGCACTATAGTGTCGAATTTTCTCCCAACCGACTTATTGCCGTTACAAAATTTGATTTTTTTTTTTTTCAGTATATTTGTATTTACTTACGTACAATAATTACTACTTACTACAAGCACTCATCGAACACGTCTGTAGCCCTTCCTCTTGCACTATATTAAGGTCCACTGTACTCAAATCACTATTACTTCTTTCCTCTGATCCACTGCTGGTTAAGAGCTGTGGTCCCGTTGCATGGGTATTCGAATAGTCTACTCCCTTCCGGTAACAGTAAGAAGTCGAACAAGACAGAGTTTCTGTGAAATTGATAAAGTAGTTCTCGAGATTTTTGCTAACACACAAATAGGCGAAACCTTTCAAAAGCCACATCCGCGACAATTTTACAATTTGTGTACATAAATATTATAATTTTTACCTCGTCACACGCATAGTTCGACGAGTCTGTAGTCTATTCGTACATGAAATCCGAGGTTTCCTATATAAAAGCACGAAATTTGAACATAAAAATAGTTGGTCTAGGGGTTGAAAAGTTGAAACCCCCAAAAGGTATATCCCTCGTATATATTATAATGTCATTCGTGTACAAAATGTAATCCCTCGGGCTTAATTTCAGAAGCGTTCAAAGCTAAGGAAATATACCCTTCGCTCACGACACGGTAAAATTAATATTGAAGTATCCAACCCGACTTTTATCACTTCAAGGTTAACTAACAACTTTAATTCCCGAATTTGAGTTTATTAGGTCCAGGGAGAGTGACACTAATAGTGCAAACAAAAATAATGTAGTGACACGTTGCACCGTCTATTTTTAGGAAAATTTCGACAATAATTATAGTTTTGTTTTTGCTTTTTTATTCTTCGATTAATTATATAAAAACCCATAGACAAAAAAAAATATATGTTTTTGTTTAATTTTTTCTAAAAACGATAAATTAGTTAACGAATTATTTAATAATTTATTATTTTAAATTAACAACCTTTAAGCGGGGTCAGAAAGAATTCGATTAAAAAAAAATAATAATAAAAACCAAAATATAAACGACCATCACACTCGCATTATGTAAAAAAACAAAACGGCTAATACGAAGAGAGATAAATCGACAATAGCGGTTTTGTTCAGAAAAAATAAAAAAAAATACAAGTATGATACTATATATTACGCAATTGTTTTTATTCTTTTTTAGTAAAAAATACACGCCCGCGTATTTTCGGTTTTTTTTTTTTTTTGCTTTTACTAAATTGTATATTCAATTACCCCTATATAATACGCGTTTTTTTCTTTTTATAGATAATAATGATAATATCGTAATAAAATATATTCGATAACTATACGTGAAACTTCGGGAAAAAAATTCAACATTTAGATACCTAATATTTATCACATGTTGATCATGAAAATTAATAAAGTGTACCATAATATTGTATTCGATTTAATCAGCACTTGCGAAAAATTGTAGAACGTTTGATAAATGTTGTTTGAACATCGGGGCGGTCGAGGATCGGACCACAATTTATCTACCTGCTTCGTAAATATGTTTGTACATTTTATTACCCGGATATTGGGCCAAAAATAAAAGGTATATTTTTAAAGGTTGACCCAGAGATTGGGCCACAAATGTATGACGCAAAAATATATAATTTTAAATATATTAAAATATAAACCTAATATAAAATACAATATTATAAAATTAGTCAAATAATTATTAATATTTTTTTTTTTAAATAATGTGATACAGATTGCTTTGCACAGTATGAAAAAGTGCCGTCGGCATAAATCGATTATAACGAACATAAGAAATTCAAGTTTGTAATCGTGGAAAAAATAATAATATGGTTAAAAATCGTTTAAAATATCAGCCGGATCACCGGATATACCTGCTATAAATAAATGTAAAGTTTAAGTAGCCCAATTACCGTATACCTTTTTAAAAAAAGGTTCATTGTGGCCCGATTCCTGGACGCCCGTTTGAACCGTATACCGTGTTATTTGTAAAACTTCAGTCACAATCATTTTTACTACACGGATTTCAAATTTATATTAGACGTTTATACAAATGTTGTTCAATAATTTACAATAATGATATGCTATGAAAATAATGAAAAAAAAGACAGATAAATGTTTACATTGATATTTTATCTCGTTTATCGGGGTACGTAAATCTCACTAACGCTTAACTTATTGAGCGACTTATCATCTGGTTTAAGATGTAACGTTTTACGCGTGTGCGCGAGTAGAGCTATAACCGACAGCTTGTGAATTATTTGAGTGAAAATATAATTTTTACCAGTATTTAATTTCGGATAGTGATAACAAAGGTAAATGTTAAAGCGGAGAAAGAGGAGTATTCAAGACTCCCTCCCCAATAAATGAAAAAAGTCAACAAGTTCTAGTTTTTGAATAAACGAACAAAAGGTTGTAAAAATGTTCGGTTGACAAACAATTTTGGACAGATATCTCGCACAGGAGAATATAACCGCCTCTAGTGAAAATTAAACCCTTGCGTAACAATCGCCCAACTACCTACCCATCGATGGTTGTAAATGGATTTAAATATTCGCAGTTGGTACAAATGTTCTAAAAATATTATTTGAAAAATCATTCCGTAATATTAGTTTAAAATCGGAAACGTTTTTCAGTTATTACGTATGAATATTCAACCAATTTAAACAATATTCAATTAAATTGTAAATCATTAATGATTGTCTGAAGTTAGGTACTCACACAAATACTCGAAGTTCGACAATTAAACATGAATTTTATTCAATAGTTCTATACATGTTTGGTCGCCACTCAAACGCCAATGTTAAATACATAGTGCTCGAACAAAGTTTCATAAAAATGTCCGGTTCGATAAATGTATACAATATTATGTTTGCTGAACACTAATCATTCAATATTTTACACACAATGATAGTTCAAAGAACTTTAAGTTCGATAATGAACATTTCATTTTAAAATTTGATAAACATGTGATAAAATCTATCCATTCAAATGGACAATGATTGTTTAAATATCTATGAACATTTTTTTTTTTTTTTTTAAATATTCTGAATCGAACAAAATTATTGAACCGACAATGAAACTCGTAAACTGGTTATTGGGACTATAAGTACCTACCCCCACCTATAACACCGAACGCTTTACTCTATAATAATATTAATTATTTTTTTTTTTCGATTTGTTGAAACGTACTATGGGTTTTAACGGAATAAAAAAATAAAACAACTCGGGTTGAAGGCTATATCATTAATTTCGAAACGTCTCATATTTATATTGAACGAATTTCGATTTATGTAATTTCCATATGCAGATGAAAACTAATTCAAATGAACAATTTTTCATGGTTTAATTTTGAATGATAAATATCAAATTATTTATGATTATTTCATTACCGACCTACTAATTTGAAAAAAAAAAAACAAAAACTCACTGCAATTAAACGAGATTTTAATCGAGTCTGGATGTTTTCTATCAATTTACGATTTATTACATTTGAATATTTTATGTACCGCAGGTTTAGTATATTTTCTGTAGTTTTTACTAAAAATCTGAAATCATGTATACGGAAAAATCGCTTTTAAATTGAAAATAATATTGGATTGTGAATCGTGGCCGATACAATATTTTGAAGCGTAAAGAATATGCCATTTTCCAGATGTGCATATATGTTTGTGTGTGCGTTACATAGGTATATAATTCTAATACGAATGACGTGTCGAAAAGTATTTTGATAACATGCAGTTCATCGACAACATTTGAGAAGGAAAAACACGAACAGTTTTAACTGATTTATTATTATAAAATTTAATTTTAAATATGAATTTGTCAAAACACGATTGGCCCAACTTCGCTCGGAATCGTTTTTCACAAACGGCGGATTGCCGTTGCGCACTGATATAAATATCATGCAAGTGTAACTAAATACATTGTCCTATAACCTTCCCGCTGACGACGGTGCCGACACAACCGTGTTGCGAAGCGCAGGCGCGTCTTTTTTCACGTTTTGCGCGTATCGTAATACTCTCGCGGAAACGTAAAACTGACGTTCGTCGTATTTTGGCGAATCGCAGCGACTGTAAAACGCTAACGCATAGTTTTCGGAAATCGGGTCCGAAAAAAAGCCATCGGATCGTAAACGGTTATTTACCGCGGGGCACCTTGTATGTTTTCGCGCGCGACCTACAGAACGCAGTGTTCCGTGTAGGCACTTGAGCGTTTTGACTGCACAGTAATTCAGTTGACGGACGGCCGCGGTCGTTTTCAACTACCAAACGACGTACGCGTCGACAATAAGTGATATTCAATTATCTTAGTAATACGGTTAATCAGTGAACGATAACAATGATGACACGAATCGGAGGCGGGGGTGGAAGTAAACCGATTATTACAATTGTAATTGACTCGCGATTGTCATTGCGTTTTGTATAACGGCGCGTCGTAAACATTACCGCGTTCATTACGATTGAGAAATCTCAATAATGGTAATAATAATAATAATGATAATTGATAATTACAAAGCGGACCGATTAATTCGCGTAAAAATCTCTGTACGGGGGGGCCTTATGGGTATGGCCTTAATTTTCAAACGGAGCGCAGCCGCGGCTGCGGAATACTGGCCGATGAGTGAAACCAGTTATATGGTTAAGTAGATCAGCGAGTAGGTCGGAAATACGCTACCGCGACTCGTATCGTTATCGTCGGTCCGTCCGTCTGAATTCATATTGGTATCAGAATTAACGACGAAAAGGGAAAAAACATTTTTATTTTTTTTTTTTTCATTTTAAAAGAATTAATTAATTTATACTACTCGTACTTTTTATATCGTATGCAACGTATGTAAGTTTAATCAATTTAAGTTTTTTTTTTTAATTCGTGGTTGTGTGTTATTGTTGAATTTTCTTGGAAAAAAATAAAAATTGTTTCTGTATTAGACATTTTTATCGATTCTTTCTGAACAAAGTGAGCTCAAACTCGGGATTTTTTCTCGGTACGCGAATGAAGAGATAAAAATTCGGTTGAATTTCATCGTGAATTCCGTCATGTTGTTAAAAGAGGAGGGCGTTTTTTTACGCATTGTAAAAGCCTTCGAACTCCTCAAATAAAGCCAAAGGGATAAAATGTTATGTATGCACGGCGTTAGTATCAAGGATGTGCCTTTTGGGAGGTGATTCAACTTTAAACTGTCATCCCTAAAATTGGAATGATTAAATTTAATAATTTTTGCGGAAGTGGTCTCTGAGTACACTCTAAAATTGTATTTCTTATATCTTTGTTTTACAAAGAACGTTTCTATTACACAAAATAAGACGGGGAAAATTAGAATCTAGTGACGGAGTTCTATTGTTCGCGGGTGTTTTTTTATGTTAAATAATTTCTTTACATACATAAAATGTAAAATAACTCGTTTCGTGTAGTTTCACAAACGAATACTTATGTACACTGAAATGCATACAAAAATAAAATAAAAATTGAAATATTAAATTCATATCACTGATAAAGTGATAAGACAAAATAAATATTGTTTTATTTTGAAAATGCATAAAACGAATAAAATTTGAATATGATAACTGAACGTATTTGGCGTAGAATTATAATATTTCCGATTATGGGTCACAGCCGTAAACTAAAACTTATCCTCTTCTAGATTTCGCCCCCTGGCGTTGGTTCAAAAACGGTTCTACAGAGGCGTCGATGACGAGTAGGTACAGCTATAGGTAATTAGAAAATATGTCAAAATGTTGCCGTCTAAACTTCTGATGTCAACAGCAGTAGACGGAGAAAGTTTAATACCTACTCGTAAAACTTTTGTTTCGCCGGTTGATTCGAGCCGTTAAAAATAAATCTGTCCTTAAAGTTTAGACGAAAAACAACAGTTTACCGACAAATAACCGCAAAATAATATGTTCAAACAAAACAACGAATGCCGCGAGAAAGTGTTAAAAGTCGCTCACTGCACCGCTCGGTGTAACCGGTAAAATTATCCGAAAGCTTAATCAAAAAAAAAAAAAAAAAAAAAAAACCAACAACGAAATATTGTATACCTACACACTGCAGCGAATGTTACAAATTTAAATTCATAAATACCGTACACGCGCAATCGTTTAATCATTTATGAAGGTGCAAATTGGTTTCGGCCCAACCCGTGAGCCGAGTTTGTAAGTAGGTATATTAACTGCATTTTTTATAATAATATATTTGCCGCAAAACCAGTGGGTTAGGTACCCACTGGCGCGATATTCTAGCCGCGGAGAGCATTTCGATTTACATGTTTCATAATATATTATTATTAATCTTGGAATTTTCGAAAACATTGTATGTCTCATTATTCGGAAACGTATCAAGATCAGATCCCTGTCCCATTTCTTTTTTCCCTGTTTTTTTTTTCGTATACATTGTGTATTCAGTTTGCTAAGTATATTTAAAAGGAACTCCTTTTTATTGAAATGTCTGCCACTGATTCTCCTCTCCCTCAGTACAAACGTTATATATACGCTACTGCGTGTCAGTTTACTATAGATGCGTATCACTCAAATGGCAGCGCGAAATGTTTCAATTGGATGGACTTGGCCTTTTCAAGGTGATCCAAGCCGGTATCGAAAAACACATTTCGGTCCTATTTTCAAGACGTATTTATAACCTTAATAAAACCGAGATTTTTTCAAGCGAAAAAACCAAACAATTTTACCGCCAGATTCGAATAGGCTAATTTATTTCCAGCAATTTTGACAAATACAAACTCGTCACAAAAATCTTCAAATGAAATACGGCCGTTAAGAATTTAGTAGTTCAACTAATAAGATGAATTTTTTCTCGAATTTTCAATAAATGTCAATCTAATATAACAACGTAATTTGGATATATGTAATTTTACAATTACTTTTATTTATAATTTTTCCCGCCGTAAAAAAATATGCAGTTGTCACTTTGATAAGTGACGTGCGTTTTACGTTTTTTCTAAAATCGAGAAAAATCATAATATTTCTCTCCTAATCAGTCTTCCTAAAAGATCTTCATAAAGTGATCTGTGATGTCCATCCGGTGAAAACGACCAGCGTTTAAATGAAATACACTGTGTATTATATAATTTCTGCCATTCATACGGCTGTAGCAAACGAGACAGAAAAGAACGCCCGCAACACGAGAATTGTGATAAATGCTTTGCACGCGGATCAATAGTATGAGAAAAAAATGAGTAGACTTTTGGAACACGTAAGAAAATATTGTATTAAAAATCCGGTAAGGCACGGTAACAGATGGTAAATCGCAACATCATGACCTAAATAATTACTTTTATGACATAATATAAACACAATTATTCAATTAACAAAACAAGTCGCTGCAGAGAAAAACAAAAACGCCAAAGTCGCTAAATATATTATGCTAAGAAAAAAAAAAAAAACCAATTATAAACTTTTTGCAGTCACGGGCATCAGTATAGCTGCTATTAAATCCGTCTGAACTCATTACAGATTCTCAGAATCTATTCTATCTATACATATTTTTATTTATTTTTTTTTTTTGAAACATTGAAAAGTAATTTTTTTTTTACATTTAACATTTTATAAATACTAGTGTACTAGTATACTACTATTATACGAAAATACGGATTTCGTATTCTAAAAATTCGAATTATCGAACTTCAGCAAATCCGGATTTGTACCACCGCTAATAGACACCTGTACGTTTTTTTTTTTTATTATTTATTTATTTATTTAAGGTAGAAATACGTCGGAGAAGTGAATTGTTCGGTGTGGCGCACCCGAAAATGTCAAAAGGATGGAAAAATAAGAGATTATAAAACAATAACCCACAGAATATTCAGTACGGGGCGAGGAAAGTGATTAGATTTCTATGTAATTGAATTTTTTTTCGCAGTTTTCTACGCTAAAAACAATAGAACACCATATAATTATTATAATATTCCACGGTACACTAAACGGACACCCCGGAAATTACCACACAGCTCATCTTTTTTTTTATCATAATACCGTTCGTCTTTTATATTTTATATATACTCCGCCCCATAATCGAGGAGGGGAAAAACTATTATCATATATAATTTGATTAATGCGCACGAGTCCTCTCGTGACCTTTATACGCGAAATTTACCAGACCACAGTAATGTTATACTCCAAAATATTTTATAATTTATATTTTCCAAGAACAAAGGCTACGATTTTTAATCGTATATGTTAAAATTCACAAAATAATAAGTTTTTTTTTTTCATAAAAACTTTCAATACTTTATGCAACAATAAAAAAATAAAGTAAAAACAAAATTATTACAAGCCATTTATGGTATTCAGCTGCTAAAAGTTAAGCTTTTCCATTCTTCTCATATATTATACTAGTAATATGAACCTCTCAGGACTGAGAGGTTCATCACAAGTTCTCCCATCACAACTGTTCAATGTTCATTTTTGTCTGGCGTGGTTTTCCTCTCGATCTCGTTCCCTCCATGTCTTCGTCCGTGCTTTTTTGCAGAGGAATTATTTTCGAAAATTGATAATTTTTTAATGATCTGATAAGGGTATCATATTTAAAATGGTTCCCAAATATTTATCTTTTACTAATGAATATTGAAAACGCGTCACAGTGTATATTCTATGATTAGGTTTATTATCGAAAAATACTAAACAAATATTTTGTAATCATCTTCCAAGATTTATATGGGATTCTTGAGCGAAACAGAATTCTCGAAAGGATGAGATAGGAGTGATGAGAATTTTGAAACCTATGATAATGTGAATTTGTTTGAATGAATCAAATGAAACTCGTGAGATCGTGTTACTTGTCTACACCGACCGTCCAATAATCAGCTATCGTCCGCTCGTCATTACACGAAGCAAAGTAACAAGTAATTCAATATTTCAATAAAATTAACGCTCGGTTTTGATGAAGTTATTTTGCATCAGACATTGCGAACTGTTTAAAATTAACAAATATAAATAATAAATCAATTATAAGGATGGAAAAATACAAAAAAAAAAAAATCTGCGAAAGTATTACGCGAACGAGTTGGCTGCAATACTATTTTTCAACCAAAAATTTAATACATCGCTAATAAGATTTCGATTTCGACTTCGTATGTTCGACTTTGCAGGATAGTTGCGAAATAAAGTACGGTTTTACGAATTTCTGCGAACGTATAACGTATACGGGGTATTTATATTTATATTTTTTTTTTCCATGATCCGGCGATTATCTACGAAAGTTTCGAGTAAAATCGACTATGGTTTTTTTCAGTCATTATACATGCCTCACAGATTAGTTTCAAGTCGTGTACCCTATATTCGCGAAACTATACTGTTATTTGCATACACAGACAGATATCAAATTTTGATTTTCAAATAGCAACACCCCCTCCTACTTTTCAACAAAAATTCAAAACCAGAGCATTTTTCAAACAAGTCTTTTATCGTCTAAACGCACGGATACGAAATGTATTATACCATTCCCAATACTTACTTGTCCGGTGTAAATTAAACTCTGATAGAGCTTTCCGAATCGATATTGTTCTCGGCGTAAACACTAAATGTGTACAAATATATATCGTCAATGTTGATCAATTTTCTGGAACGGGACATCAAACTCATTCGAAATATTTAAATTATTTTCGCGCTTGTATATTGTTTACTCTTCTTTTTATTCGTTTTTTTTTTCACACCTTGCTCCGAGTTACTCGGTTTTTCCATAGATTTCGATTAAAAATTGAATCCGTGATAAAAATTTTTATTTTCATTTTTATTTTTTTTTTTTTCTGTCTTCTGTTAACTAGCGCTTTCTTCGCACACATATAATAATATTATAATAATTACTCATCGGACGTGTTTTCCCATCAGTGGCTACCTGCACGCACGCGACCCGCGCACGAAAACCTACACCAGCTGCTCTGTACGCTTATAGTGCACAAATATTAGTACACTCGCATTATATAATATTATATATTGCACACCGTATACCCGCGAGAGTACACCGACCACCGACAAAATATAATACGTAAATGCACGCCCGTATGTGTTTTTGTGACGTAAAAAACGTATACACACGTCAATATTGTACTATACCGAGAACGAAAACAGAGGTAATACCTATACTGCAAATGTTTAGATTGAAAAAAAATAAAATATATTTATATATATGTATATAAATTACATAATAAAACATTTGGCGCACGTCGCCGTTTTCGATCGGATTTAGAATACATACGAGGATGTAATAATATACGATGTGATATGTGAGTTTTTTTATTATTAACAAACTGTAATTTATATATATATAAAATAACTTGTCCCGACTGATTCATCATCGCCCAGTCCAAACTACTGGACGGATCGGGCCGGAATTTGGCACACAAATAGCTGTTATGACGTAGGCATCCGGCAATAAAGGATTTTTGGAAAATTCAACCCCTAAGGGGGTAAACTACGGGCTTTTAGGTATATTTGGTACGATTATCTAATTGATTATTTATTTTTGGTTGTCCATGGGTTACCTTGGTGATACGGATGATGATTTGGTTGTCACGGATAAGAAAACTATTATAATTATAATTAAAAATATTATTTACACTATTCAAATTTCACAATAGGACATTTTTAGTCCGTCGACTACCGATTTTTCACCTAAATGTTTTCATTCAATTCTGACACGGTCAAAACCGAAAACAAATATGGGTAAAAAAAAAATAATGCAAATTGGCACGAGCGACGCCGGGCACGGGACAGTTAGTATTGTATAAAATAGTATAGACGGTTAGAAAAAAAAAACCATCCGTGAGCTACAAAGCTCAGCCACTAAAACGGAAAATTCTTCGCAAAACAATAAATAACCGATTATAGGCACGATAAAATACTAATGCCAGTGGCGGCTGCAAGCCTCGCGAGTGGCCAAGCAAATATTTTAAATATACGAAGGGAGGGGGTGTTAATATTGGTGCACTAAAGACAAATATACGTACATTATAACAAAACAGAAAACGAGATGATACTGTTATCATTGATTATTATTTGTTGATTTTAGGCCTCGGATTATCAGTAGGTAAATATTTTGAAAGTTTAAACATATATATTTAGTAGTTGAGGAAGTGTACAATTTTTTCTGAAACCCATCAATATTATATTTTGAACGGAATTGATCTTTTAAGACTTCGAAATGTGTCATCTATAATAAGTACGATATTATACATATTTTAATGAAATAAGAAAACTGTCTATGAGGCGGTACCTCACTTGCCACATGTGACTAGTCACCACTGTACTGTGCTATATACTAAGCTATGTTCTATAATTACACTATTTTTCCATGATATGCATGCAATTAGATTATGCAAATGTTAGGGGTGCGCGTTGAAAATTGGCACCCCCAAAAGGCAGTGGCGATACGAATGAAGTATATTTGAATGACGTGATTTACAAAAACCGGGTGGTTGAGTCGTGGGTCGTTAAATTCAGAAATATAACAAAAATCAATAAGTTTTAACAAAACAAAAGTTATTAAGAAAGAACTTAAGAAAGATTAAAAGACTGCGGAAATTCGATAAATTTCATTAAAGACCCCAAGGAAACTTGGTTTTATTTCCCGGTTTGTAGATTTTGGGGTATTTTTGGTAGGAGTGGGTGGGTAGAAAATAAATCGGCGATTCAAAGTAAAATTACTTCGCAATACCACTGACTAACGCCATGAATATAGAAAATTGCATTCCCGGAGGGATGAGCAAAACTAACAAAAACATCCTCTACATTGGAAAATTCATATTGGAATTCAACTAGACTTTTATCACTTCAAGCCATACATACGAAATAACTCTCGATTCCGAGTTTGAGTTTATCTAGCCCAGAGGGAGCCGCTATAAATGTCCTAAAGTATCAAAAAAAAAGAAATTCGGTAAAAAAAAACAAACCGTATTGTCGGCTACAGTATATTGGCAATATATTGAAAACGTTAAAAGAACCCCGCTTTACACTTACGGCTGCTAATCGGACGTCCGATGCCAAAAATCTAACGTCGAATGATTTTTATTATACCGACGGTAATATTCGTCAATCGAGATGAGTAATAACCGTTATTGCGCTTTACGATCGCGGAAAAACGTTTCGTGAGTGTTTTTTTTTTTCTTTTCGCAATATTTCGAAACCGTATTTCCGCGGTCTTTGGCATCGAGCGCGCCAACGATCGCGGGGGCGGCGTCGGAGACACGAGGCAGCCGTCGCTCGTACATTATAATATATCGTATCGTAAAAAAGAAATTTTACAACTGCGAGCAAATTTATTACATTATCACCGTCACACGACCAATATTAAAGATACCCGATTTATTTGCACGCTAAACACGTGTTCCATCACGCGGCGTGCAGATTTCTAAAACACACACTTCGCGTAAAATACTACGTAAATTTCCGCAACAGGCTATAATATAGTTGCTGCGTACTGTTATATTATTGGCGAATCGCCGGCAATTTATAACTGCGGCGAGAATTATTGTCTTACGATATAATTGCATATCCTCAATAACCGCGGATTGCGTTTTTTTATTATACCTATTAATAGAGCGCGATCCGTAATATTTTTTAGCCAGCATATTGCAGGAATGTTATGGGGAAACAATCGAACTCGGCCACACGCAGATATTCGGACAAAAATAAATGCTTCGTTCCAGACTAGTATCAGTGAGATGCAAGTTGACATTTTATTATAAGGTTGTGATCTACACCCGATTGCGCTATATATATATATATATATATATATATATACGTGCGGGACCTGGGCAACGACGTTAACGGACGTTAAAAAGCTTAACAGTATTCTACTTAGTATTCTGTTCTAGAAGAATCATGCGACAGATGCGGCAAGGGGGATACGAATGGTGAACAAATAAGGTATTTTCTAGAAGATCATAATATGATATGGTAAAATTGTAATGAAAAGTGAAAATTTGAGCCGGCCAGGCCACATGCGTAAAGCGCGGTGGAGAATATTGGCGGAAGTCACAAAGCGGATATCTGGGATCAAAAGGGCTCCGAGAAAAAGATGGATGGGTGGCAAGCCCGGATTAGACTACAGCTTACGCTATCAAAATCGGGTGGTGCACCAACAGAAAACATAACAAACGTCAACACCAAAATTAAACGGATACCGACGTCTGGTGTGGAATTTTCGACGTGAAAATCAAAAATAAGTAAACGTTTCAATCGCCCCCCCCCCTCCAAAAAAAAAAAAAAAAAAAAAAAATAAATTCAAAATAGGGACGATGTAACAATTTATAATTCCAAAATGTTTTAACACGAGTCGGTTTTTGAAAAACTAAGTATTTCGTGTGAAACGAAACGCCAAAGACCGTGTGCACCATAACATACTATTATCGTAGAGTACACTTTTGCGCTTTTCAATATATTCTTATTACGCGGCGCCGATTAAAACGGGATATTCGGTAACCGGCGTTTTTATTTTTCCCCCGATTCGTTTTACATTCGCGTACTACACGCTATTGCGGTAAAGCCGGTTGAATAATATTGCGATTTTTACGCGCGGCGTTCCGTAAACCGAGAGGGATATTCCGGGTGTTTACGTTCCCCGGCAGCCCGTACGTTCGGGTACGCGCCTCGTCTGCGGAGTTGAATTATTTTAATAACGCGGGACCGCGTATATAAATGCTTTGTTTATACGGTTTAATTTAAACCATTAATCAAGCCCGCAATATACCTTGCAATATCCACCTACGCGCGGTTTTATACACGATAGTAATCCGTTATAAAAACACCGTCGGACCGAAATGGGGAATACGGCCGCGGCGGTCGGTGAGTATACCCGTGCACCGACTCGGGCGTATTACGAAAACCGCGCGGTTACCGACGCTAATCAAAACGTATACGGTTTTTGCGGGGGTTTTTTTCTTTTTATTTTCGCAAACGACGACGACGACCACGACGCCCCGTCGAAACAAGCGCCGTGAATTGGCACGCGTCACCCGTATTTCAGACCGAAATCGTCCACGGTTTATTTATAAAATGCGATTCGTCCGGGACACGCGAGACGACGTATTGTTATGCGGTTATGCTGTGACGGAGTTTTTTACCTCGCGAGCGCGCGCGCCGGTATCATTGTGGTATAGGCCGATACCGATAACCGATGTTAAACACTGGTTTTCTTCTTCTCTCGGACCGTTTGTAGATTAACCGATATTTGTGTATAATTCGAGCCGCGTGTATAGATTTGCGTGTACAACGACAGTGGTTATGGGGCCATGTATACTTCGGATAAAGTTTTATTCGTTATAATATCACTGTCATTTGTCAGTGGTATCAATAGTAATTGTCCTTGCGGAAATCTAAGAGTTTTTGATGCGACGCGTGATTCGTTTCGGTTTTATAGCGGAAAAAAGTGATAACCGGCCCAGCTCTGATCAACAGGTATACGCCAATACTCCATGTCCAACATACTGTCCATCACGTAATCATCCTTATTTTCATTCGAAGACCCCGATACCCGTGCCTATACACACAGTACATTCATTTTTCTGCGCGCATTTAACCACAAGCAGGGGTTGGTTTGAATACAATTTACGGAGTTATTTTAAAACCATTTTTTCAAAACGGCCCCTTTTGAATTCCAAGCGAAAATGTGTACGTACAATCATTGTGCCGGACATTGAACACATTTATTGTGTGCGAATCAAATATACGCGACATGAGCTACAGAATACGAGTTTTCACCGCGTGTTTTCGTTGGTATAAATGTTTTACAATGAAAAAGAAACTCGCCAATTTCTATACGCTATGCGTTCTGTAATATTATGGTGGATATTATTTTTTCAAGTTCGATTGTTAATAACGTAACGCGTTTTATTAAGTTTTACTCCATTTCGCGTATTATACTCAAACCCGTGTGTTATACGAGCCCACATTACAATATTATCTTTACGGAATTCTCATCGAATGCCCGACAGCAGGCCGCAACTACAGCGGTTTAGTCATGCTGGTATATCGATCGACGTCACTGTATTATGTTTGTTTACGGGGACGAACTCAAAAGTAAATAACACGGTAAAAACTAATTGAGTTGGTACTAAGACTAAAACTGTACAACTAAAGAAAGAAATTAAGAAGAAAATTAAACCTAATTGACTGTTGGAAAAAAGTCTAAAAGTGATAAATATTAAAAGTGAAATAAGATTTGTGTGTTTAGCAGTGCGCGTAAGCCGGATAATTAAGGAAGTTTTCTAGGATGTAAACATTGGAGAAAGAATACGGAAAGAGACAGTCGAACGAGTGAAGCGGGAGGGAATTTCGGAGGAAATTTTCGATGGGAGGAACGCGATCGGTTTTTACCGAAAAAAAAAAAAAAAAACGAAATAATAACTATATTATCATTGTAAATTGTAAATTGTAATGTCTAAACCTTATTATACCGACTTCCCATCGCTCGCAAACGGTGATCTACCCGTGATGGTGAGAAATACGTCAAGCTTCGATTATTCGACGTGTACGGATACGACAAAAATATTGTATATTTAAAGAAAACACGTGTGTTACCTGATTGTTGGCCGGTGTTCCGTACATGCAAACAATAAAAAACGCCAAACGTCTATGACGTTCCCGAGTGTTGCGGTCGGAAAACGCGCGGGGACTATACTGCAGCAGCTGGCGTACGGGCGGGCAGACGTCCGCAGACTGCGGGACAAACTGTCACGCGATAATCATAATATATGGAACGCGGCCGTTATCGTTGTCGAAAAACTCGGGGGAAAAAAAAAACGCCCGTCCTTAAACGCGTCCGTTTGCGCCGCCCGGTAAATATTTGATCGGGCCCGACTCCCGAGTGACACGCGGCGGACGATCGTTCGCATACATTTTTCTGTCCGTACATTATGACATTGCAATAACGAAGTCTCCCTAACCCGTGCCTATACAAAGTGGACGAGAACGCGAACTCGTAACTCATAATCAACAATGAAATTAACCGGCGGTAAACGATTTTCGGAAAAATGGCGAGAAAAACCTAGCCATGGAGGCCCGCAGCAACGCCAACGTCTTTAACATAATCCGCCCAAACATGTTGACACTGCTCCAAGGAAATTGGTGTCCTAAGTGAAAACCTCAAACATTTATTCGTTCGAAAACCACGCCCGGTATAAATAAAAGATCCATATTTTATTCCTTTCTCCCCCTCTCCAATATTGCGCCTGGCCCTTTATTATTCTTCTGACGACTGTGAGTTTCCAACTTTCTTACCTCCTATATATTTCTACTTACAATCGTATTGGTTTCTTTCGCGAATATCCGAAAGAGTACGTACAAATTACGACATTTCAAAACATGTTTTACCGAATTTCGCTCAGGATCGTATAGCCAGCAACGATTAATCGTTGCGCACAGCTACAAATTAAATTACTTTATAATATTATAACCTTCCTAACTTTCCAATTTCAACAGTGGCGCACCCAACAAGAGCATTTTGCAGTTATTTTTTTTTTTTCAAAGGGTAGCTCAAAACAAGTTCTAACGACCGTAAAATATTGAAAACCGTGTTAAATTAAACCTCAAACGATCCCGTAAATAATTGGATGTGGGGGAGGGGAATCGACACAGCAACAAAATTAAATGGAACTCCTCCGAAAAACGCGTCGGTCCGTGATAAATGCCGGAATGTGTTTTCACAGCGGAGGGTAAAAAAAACCGTATTCGGGAGTCACGCCAATCCGGTGTCGGTGTCGGGAAGACGGGCTTAAAATATTATACTTGCGGAGGACGGCGCGCCGCGTTATTATATTCGAACCGTCCGGTCCGATTAACCGCGCTGCAACAGTCGCTCCAAATAAATAATAATAAAAAAAATTAATGAAAAAAAAAATAGAAAAAAAAAAATACGACACCGGGTCAAGGCTCCGCGTCGGCGGTTTTCTGCACCTGCGGAGAGTCGCCAAATACGTCGCCCAACGATCGTGATGTGATGCATAAGGTCGTCGTCGTCGCCGATATAATTATTTCTCGATTACTTACGCACTACGGTATTTTATTCGCGCGGTAAAAGTGGCGATTAAATCCGAAAAAAAAAAAATAATAATAAAACAAAAAACCCCCGGACACACACGCGGGTAGGTCGGTGTCGCGGTAGACGGGAAGCCGGGAAAGTAAAGCGCAGCATACGGGCGTACGGGTGATAGTCGTTGCGATCGAAAAACGATTTTTGCGCGGATAAATCGCGATATTATTATCGCGTTGCATAGATATTCCCCGTATCGTGTACGATGTATTATAAACAATTTACCCCGAGTGGAAACAAACGTAAATTACCTGTTCGGACTTAAGATCGGCGAGCAATCGAAAATCGATCGGCCGATCGAGTGTCTATTTTGTATTTTCCGATGGTATTAGTCACCGCGTAATAGCGCACGGCTAAACCTATAGAATGTAATACCATTGAAATCGCATATCCATATCCGGATGTTTTGTGATACAATTGTTATTTTAAATAATTTCGTTCAATAAATTATAAAAATAGTTGAAAGTATTTTTCAACGGGAGTTACGGTTTTTTTTTTTTTTTTTTTTTTTTTACACAATATTGGGAACCGGAAAACACCGTAGAGTGTATTATTATCGATGCCGAGCGGGTTACATCGAAACGAACCTGCGTGGTTTTTAATGGGAATAATATGTTCGTAATAAATTTAAAAAAAAAAACAGCATCCCTTTGAGTTATTGAACTCTGCCTGAACACTGTGGTTCATATTTAAAAACGAAAAGCGCATATAACTACCAAATTGACGTATATAAGATATGTGGACGGTACAAAGTAGCGTTAAAGCTCGAAAGATTGAACGAGAGACCCGCGAATCAAATTCGCTTTAAATCCTCCTGGGAAACGGCTGGTTCTAGTTAAATGGGTTACTCTGTATAGGCAATAATGCTGACCACCGAAACTGGACGACCGGACGACATCGCGAAACATAACTCGTTAATATTCCGGTTTTGCGAAACATTTACTACGGTTCTAGACGAAATTTAATTTTGCTCTAAACTAGAGTTCAGTCAAAAGTTACTGAATGATTAAATGCTTTTCGGTTAAGCCCGGTTTTAGGACTGCGTAATACTAATTCGAGATTAAACTAATGGGGACGGCGATCCGCTTTTGAGTGCCCACAAAATATCGGTTTGATCTTTGGATCCTTTCCCTCCATAATTGTTATCCGTACCTGGATTTCCTCGCGTTTTCTCGACGCGCCGAAGGAATACTTCGCGGTGTTATACGGCGAAGGGGAGGAAATACAAAAAAACGCCGACAACACAATTCGTATACAAACAAACGTTTTATTGTTTCTCTGGAAAAAAATAAAATACAAACCATAACGTCGCAACGAGACGATACGCACAATTTTGGATTGTACATTACGGTTCTCGACGACATTAGGGCGAAATGCATTGCACATACTATATTGTATAATAGTATTGTGCATAGACACGCATCGGGTAGCCGTTGTTTTTAGTTTCCGAAAATGAATAAAAAAAAAATAAACAACACACTACCCGTATTTTGTTCGCGTGAATTTAAGAAAAACATGATAAAAAATAATTATTTTGATTCGAAACGTTATTACAATGATAATTATCGGCGGCGGCGGCGGATCGCCGAGGCGACTGTACGTATCGGCGTGGAATAAACATTAAAATGTTCGGTTTGTAAAAAATTGTATTGAAAAAAAAAAAAAAAACAAACAAAACTATGCACCGGTAAAGTACCGTCATACCATTATTATAAATATTGTTATGGGTGTGCATAATAACCGCCGGTGTTAAAAACGCGATTATGGGTATTGCACTAAAGCGTTTCGTATACGATCGTTACATACGTATCGCAATAGTATTATCGTGGGCACATAGCGAGTGATAATTTTTTTTTTTTTTTTTTGTCGGTAAATTTATACGATATAATATACAAGCGATAACATTACGTTGTACTATATACGGGGCGTGATGTCGCTGCGTTTTGCTCAACCGCTCGTCAATAACTCGTAATAATATTATCACTCCGTATACGTATACATTTATAGTATGTGTGTGTGTGTGTGTGTGTGTGTGTGTGTGATATTGATTATTTACAGGGGAAATTATCGAAATAATAAAATTAATAATATTACGTTAAAAGTTTATTATAATAATAATAATAATAATAATATATTATACTACATAATATTATATAATACATCGAGCGGCAGCAGCTATTTTCTTCGCGGAGACAACTAGAGGCCGTGATCTCTTATTAAATAGGAACACGCTTATAGATTATTTACAATCGATATAAAATAATTATTGTGATTAGGTATACAATGTTATATATAAAAAAAAAAAAAAAAAAAAATAATAATAATAACACGACAATAGTAATTATGAT
>CABPRJ010000016.1:464219-701793 GCA_902439185.1 Cinara cedri
TAAACTAAATTATTCTTTATCATATTCTCCCTCCCAGCTTTCCATCTAAAACAGTAGCTTACCCATCAGCAGTTGTAGGTATAGCATTTTTTTTTTTTATTTTTTTATTTTTTTTTTATTTTTTTTTTTTTGTAGGTTTTAAAAAAAAAATACGTCAATACTATACAATAATTCCTATGCATTTACAACTACTACACTCTAGACTATTACTATTAGTGTATATAGGGGAGGGGGCGGGCGGTACTGTTGTCACTACTCAGGGGTACCGCTAAACTGTACGATTCGTAGTGTTAAAATATAATATTATTGTACGAATAAAAACACACGTGACTGAAATTAAAAAAAAAAAAAAAATAATAATAATAACACGACAATAGTAATTATGATAATCAATAATAATCTAGGGGTGTTAAATATGGCAACAAAAGTACAATAATAATAATAATAATAATAATCAATATTAATAAACTAGTGCCGAAATACTGAGTATAAAAACACGTTTAGTAAAAAAAAAAAAAAAAAGTATATAAGAATATAATTATAATTATATAGGTAGGTAATAATAAAACGGTGAGGGTATAATAATTGTAAGTATAAAATTAAAATAAAGTGAAAACGGTGTTCAGAAGAACCTGTGGAACCACTGGGCCGGTTGCGGCGGGAGCGGCGGGACGGCCGTGGTCGTGGTCGTCGTTTTCGGGAGCCGGGATCCGAATTCCCAGAGCCGGACGTCCTGTTTCTGCTGGGGCAGATGGTGTTGCAGCCGGTGCTGGACCACGTTGTCGGATTGTTGTTGTTGCTTCTGCTGCTGCTGCTGTTGTTCCGGCCATCCCGTCGGCCACCACGTTGGGTGCCTGCTGCTCTCGTACATCTTGTTGGTGGTCCGGTACGGGGCCGGGCCCGGAAACCGGATCAGGTTCACGTTGTCCGCCGCTGGCGCTGACGCCGGATTCGCAGCATCCTCTTCCGGAAACCTGACGCTAAAACTCCCTCCGACGTTTCCTTCGCCAACGGGGCGCTTGACTACAGCCGTGGCCACGTGAGGTTGCTGTTGTTGAAGTTGTTCTTGCTGCTGCTGAAGTTGTTGGTGGTAGAACTGCTGCTGCTGCTGCTGCTGTTGATAGAACTGCTGTTGCTGCTGGTGTTGTTGGAGTAGTAACTGCTGCTGCTGCTGTTGATACTGTTGATGGTGCTGCTGCTGCTGCCGGTAACCGGCACACTCGGTGAAGTAAAGGTGCGCGTTTGGGATCGTACAGTCCGGTTCGGGGGCCGTAGTCAGCTTCTCCGGTTGGTCGTCGTAGTATTCCGGTGTGACTGTATCGATCGCAGCCAGTCCTTGCGTCCTTCCACCGCCGGTCGTCGTGTAAGGAACCCCGACGGGCGGGGAGGTACTATGGGGAACCATCATCATAGCCTTTACCGCCAACACCGTGACCACGTCCTCCAAGTTTTCGGCATCGGTCGACGACGTCGTCGGTACCATGTCGGTCACCGGTTCTTCCGTCTCCGCGATGCCTTCCGCGGTAGTAGTAACTTGCACTGCAGGAGCCGGTCCTAAACTCACCGTGGTGGTCTTCGGCGAGTCTTCGATGGCCATCGTTCTGCTTCCGTCGACGTACCTGCGGACAAAATATAAAAACGAAATACGGTTAGGCTAATAATATAATTATGTGACCGTAGGCCTTTTAGGAGACGTTATTGATTTTAGATGTTTGCGTGCAACCTAAAACACCTGGAATAATTCGGTAAAGGAAATAGATATCCATCTAAACAATGTTATTTGGAAAAACGAAAATAAGAGTGTGCATAGCTATTATTAGACCAACTCTTATATTATATGATGGTCACGAGATTTGGCCGACGACCAAACGGGCTGAGAGGAGCTTGAGAATAAAATTTGGAGGAACATATTTTGACCCGTCATTAATGAAACAACGGTGTACTCGTGAAGGAGATACAATAGAGAGCTGTGTGACATTGTGAAACTAGCACCAATAACAAGTTATATGTTAAGGATATTGTTTCGGATTAAATGTTAAGACCGCATGCCGAGAAGAGGTGAAGACGAGACGGTCAGCGAGCAGCGATGGTGTTGAAACCTTAAAGAAGAATACCTATAGGAAGAGAAGAACAGACGGATTGGCGGGGTAGAAAAGGTTTTGGAAAAGCTGAGAGTTGAAAACTGGAGACAGGCAGTTCTAGGTAGAGGCGGGCGGTGAAATTTAGTAATGGTGGTAACAACGCTTAGAGAGTAATCGTGTCATTAGATAAAGCGATGGAAAAAATGACCTACAAGAGGTCGGGTTAGGTTAGATTAGGTTAGGATGCCGGTCTCGTTTATCCATAGCTATGCTTATATATTATCGTCTACAATTATTTCCCCGTTCTCCCGTATCGTCCTGAACTTCAAAAAGGTTATACTTGGACTTTGAGAACCCATAAACGTTTTAAACGCACTCGTGCGTTTTAATTTATCGACAATAACAATGATAATATACGAGTATGTTGCATCATAAATGCAGCGCCGCCGTCCTATAATATGTTTAAGGCTTTCCAACACGTTATTATTGTTTTTTTTTTTATTATACGTGCGAAAAATTACACGTCGGTACTCGCGCAGGTGGCCGGGTGCCGAAGATTTCAAAACCGCGGCCACACGTGACACAGTTCTGCAGAGGTATTTTCTCTCTCTCTCTTTCTCTCTCTCTCCCGATGCTATTACGGTAATACTATGCAAATACTCGTATTATGGTAAATACGGAACAAGTCGTATATATTTTAATTCGGACGGCGACGCTGGACGACGACAACGCGTTCCGAAAGTATATTGACACGGAATCGTGAAAAAGTGTAAATTATAAAAAAAAAAAAAATTATGATAAAATATACACACAACTATTAAACTGTTGCAGTTTACGACGAGGTCTCCGGCGACGACGATTGAGATTTTTTTTCTTATATGTAATTCTCTAGATGAATTATTTATTTCCCGAGATTTCGTTTTTTTTTTTTTTCGCGCACCGCCACAGTCGAATACACGTGGCAAAATCATTATCGTATTCATAAACGCGAAAACGGTAATCATCGTTTAAATTTCGCACGGATTAGGTATTTATTAGACGCACGCAATAATTATAAAGATCGAGTACCGATCTCGTGATTTCCCTGGATAGGGTCGTGTACGTTCACTTTCGCACGGTGAAAATATGATTATAAATAAAAAATATATATTTATATACATAAATAATATTTTCTAACAGAGCTATTCCGAGGTGACGCGATCGATACGAATAATTATTTTATTGCGGAAACGCGAATACCGCGATGCGCTACGCGCGGAAACACGCGTATTTTTTCGTTTTCAAACGGGTTCAAATTTCACGCGAACTTTAGAAAACTTCGGTCGGTCGTTTCGGCAATCGAAAATGTTTAGACGTTTCGCGGGCTCTCGTCCAAAGCCTCGGCGTGTATAGCGCGTGCAGTGCGTGCGCGCATGAGCCCGAGAAGGCCGAGGCATTTCGAAGCCTCTGCGGACGCGATAGTGCGCGCGAAAGAAGATCACGGGGAATCCCACCGACAGACGGGACAATGGGCGAGGAGACATTACACTTTGTAAGGCGTAGACGCGCGGAAATCGTTGTGAAACACGCGTTTGGGGAAAAGAAAAACACGCTGATTGGATACCCCGTTCGATAACCGGGACAAACGGTTGGATAACGACCGCGATCTAAAGGAAAACCGCTGTTCGTGAAGAAGCCCCCCGAGTGCTGGGTGTCACCGGAATAAATAAACCCATTGTACGTGCTTGAAAAGAACGGCGAACGTCAGGGACGGGCGTTAAGGAGTGAAACTTCGATATTATCGTTCGGTCCGATCCTGTAGTACGGATACGGTGTAATGACGACCGAATCGTGAAAATTGTTATTTTTCAAAACCGGCAAATTTAACGAAACGCGCGCATCGTGTGTACAATATTCTACACTTTGTGTTTTATTAAAAAAGAAAAAGAAGAACAGAAGAATCGATATTATACATGACACTGAATTTCATCAATATAAAGTACTAATGGACACTCGTTTACGTAAAACGCGATTAAACTCGTTTTTGTTAAATAACAATAATGACGACGAAGTGGGTATACGTTGTTTTATTACTCGGTTAAATATTCAAAATGGTGATACTCGATCGACTGTTACGTTCATGATGCGACGACGGTGCCCATGGCGGTAAAATAAATCTTTTTTTTTTTTTTTTTAATAATTCCTCGAAGGACGACGGTTTTTCGAGCGATTTTATAACCATAACGCGTTCCGTTCGGGCGACAATAATGTTTCGGTTCGACTACGGCGTTTGCGTGTCGTTCCGTCTTGACCCGTTACCGTGAATCGCGGCGCTTTTTACGGGAAATGATCGTCGCGTTCGTCCCACAATTGTTATGCTCGCCCGGCGGCCGGCTAAAGACCGGGAAAACGAACTTTTTCGATAGCGGTTGTCGGTCGAATCTATTTGGAAATTATCGTTTCGAATCGCCACGCTTTTCGGCACGGATTCGATAATGGCGACCCGGTCGCGCGGACACCGGCGCGAAAAATGTTACGATGATCCGTGAACCGCCGCGGCGATGTTCGCGCCGCGCTATTCGATTCGGTTTGCGGCACGCGCGCGGACTATCTCTCTCCTCTCTCTCGACACCGCCGGCCGGGCGAGTTGATTCGGCGGGGGGGGGGAGGGGAAAACAAATCGAACGTACCGAAAATAAATAGAAAACAAAAAAAAAAATAAAAAAAACCGCGAGTTATTATATTCATAACCGATTATTTTTCGTTCTCCGTCGCGGTCCGCATTTTTCGTTCCGCAACGGTCGGTGCGCGGCGACACGACACCGCGGACGCGAAACGTTATTTTTACTCCCGAGCGTGTGTATCACAGGAGGTTGTGGAGGAGAACGTTGTCGACGTTGCCCACGTCGTCGTCGCGCGTGGGTGATCCCCTCAGACGCGACCCGTCTAAATAATTAAATTCCCTGAAAAACCGGCGGATTCGCCGTACATAATATAGCGCTCAACGACAAAAACGGAATGCCACGCGCGTCGCGTCGCATTTTATTTGAAATTTCGAGGGGAAGAATAGCCGCGGGGCGGGAGACGAAGGGGCACGGTAGACGGAGCACGTTATAAAAAAACGAGACGATGATCTCTCAGACGACGCGACAGACTAGGCGACGTTTTCTTTTTTCGGCCGCGGCGCGTCGCTCGATGCGGAAGTCGTTTACGGAGAGAGAGGATTTCGAAAAACGACCTCCTTAATGTACCTTCCCAGTCGGGTTTCCTTTCGTAAAAGTGTTTACATCGTATACATCGGCGTAAGCTCACTAGTAGAAAAAAATGTTCACATAAAAGTAAAGAAATTACAAAATTTAACATCTTTATGAAACCAATACGTTCTTCGCCACACACAGAATCTGAAAAAACAACACACATCACAGTGAAAACCGATTCCTATTGCTGCGCTTAAAATCAGAACACGCACACAATACGAACATGACAATCTATTTGATAACATCACGAACGGAGTAGAACAATTTTTTTTTTTTTTTATTTATTTTTTAATAATAATCGAAATGCAGAAGCATACGGGTTGGCTTAACATTAGTGTTTGGGCGCATAAATAAAATACTTCGTGTAATGTGAAGTAGGTATACACGTACAGAGTTTTGACATGAAAACGAAAATTATGACGCATAAGCCTCTTGCGACGCGCGACGTAACGAGCTTATAAAATTCGATGTGATTAAAACGACACGTATTATAGGTTCCTTTGTGTTTGCTTCGTTATTTTCGTTAGAGTGAAGGTTTCATTGTTATTTGTTTATTTATTTATTTTTTTTTTTATACGTTTTATTTGTTTTGCTCTGTACCTGTTGAAAATTTCAACGTCTACGCACAAGAAGTTATTCACGCAACGTTATAATTAATTATTATTATTATTATTTTTTTTTTCAATTTCCTCGAGACAGATACAAAAAAAAAGACAGAAGACCTATACAGAGTTGGATCCTCGGGGTGCGCTGTAGTGCTCACGAGCAACAAACAAAATGAAAAACGCTCGAAACGTTTGAAAACTTAATGAGGTGAAAAAACAAATTATTAAATACGAATTTGCGTTTTAATCACGATCGCGATTGTGCGACCCGACGAGCGCGGTGTTGCGATAACGACGTGGCTCCCGAAATTCCCTCGCGTTATCAGAACAGTTTTACGATTTCGCTCGGTACGGAAAAGTGTGCCGCTACCACACCTCATTCGCGTACCTTGTTGACGACAAATGATATTTATGATAATACTCTGTGATGGGGATTATGTTCAATTCATTTGCGTTTTACTAGGGGCGTTAACGCGAACAGTTCTCATAAAACGATTTAAAAAAAAAAAAATCCACGATTTTATTCGTCTCCTGATCACGAAATCGTGGTTTTAAACCTTTTCTGTAATACCTTTTTTTCTTTTTTTTTTTCGTAAAACAATGGTCTCTCAAAACGAATACTGTGGGCCACTCACCCTCGCCTAATTTCGGTAATACCGTCCGGACTTACTTCGTTTTAGCGTCCGTCGTCGTGTCGTACGCGGAAGTAGTGGTGGCTGTATCCTCGTCCGTGACGGATATTGTCTGGTACCGGTTACGATAAGGTCGCGACGGTCTGCTGGTAGTGACCGGGATGTCGGTGGCCGCGGTCGGCATCGTCGCGGTTTGACTGACCGCGTCGTCTTCGGCGTCTGTGGCGGTGGCGATTACGTTGCCGGATGTGGTGCTGGTGGTCATGGTGCCGGGGTCGGGGTTGACGGACGGCACGGCCGGCGTGGTTGTGATTGCGGCCGCGTCCTCGTCGTCGTCGACCGTTTCCACCGTCTGTTTGTTAGAGGACGGTAAGTCGATACCGCCCAACGGTATGTTTAGCTGAAAAGGGCCGGGACTGTCGGTCTTCGGCGCCGACGTTTCGGTGGTCACGGCGGGCGCCGTCGGAAGCGGCCGGTACGCGGCGGAAGCGCCCTGCACGGGAAACGCCGCGCCGGGGCCGTACATCGAGTTGAGCTGCTTGAGCAGGAAGTCCCACTGAGCCGCCTGGTTGAGCTTCACCACCTTGACACACCGGCCCATGCTGTCCGGCCGGTAACCGTCCGAACACTTGTTGAACGATGGCGCGACAAACACCGACTTGGGCGTGATCCGCCGGCCCGCGGCCGCGCCCGCGGCTGCGGCTCCGACGGTTCCCGCGCCGGTGGCCAGCAGTTCGTCCCTGGACGGCGGCACGAGCTGTTCCTCGATGATGACCCAGCTGCGGACGAACTCGTCCTCGCCCTTCTCGAGGTCCGCGGACGCCCAGCGGGACAGCAACAGCAACAGCAGGGCGCTCAGACGCAACGATCCGGTCATGCCTCCTGACCTAACCGACCGAACTTCGTCGCTGCACTTCCTCCATATAACACGGATGCCTGCGGACACAAACAATATCGTACACAACGTTATTATCGACAAATTTTAATTTTTTTTTTTTTTTTTTATATTATTAATAGTTTTCATCTTTTAGGACATTTGCGGGCGGCGATAGCGGGGAGGGGGGGGAGGGGAAAAAAACAACAGTAATATGTAATCAGTTGTCGGGATTTCCCGTAGGTTGCGGGATACGAGAAAAAGAAACAAAAAAAAACAAAACATAATTTTTCTTTCGCTTTCGGTTACAATTACAATTGGTGTGTACGCGGCGCCGTCGTTTACCGCGGGACCGGAGAAGTCGGGAAACGACGAACCGCGCGCAGAGGCCGGGGACACCGCCCCGCGCCCGGAGACCGGGGGGTACCCGCGTCGGCAACCGCGGCGCGCCGCGCGGCTACGGGACCGGCCACCGGACACGCGCCCCGTTCCGAAGGAACTCTCCGTACACCTAAACGTCGGACCATCTTGCGCGCGCCCCTCCCGACGTCGTTACGGCGCGTTGACCGTGGCGTGCGCGTGCGTGTTCGACAACACGCCCTTAAAACGCTGATTGAATCGCCCCGGCTGCGACCGCGGAGACCACGGAAAAGGTCCCGCCGCGTTACAGCGTCGCTGCGATCGGCCCGTAACAGCGCCCCCGTTCGGTTTTTGCGGTTTTTGCGGTTCGCCGCTGATTTCTACTCGTTTTACTTTTCACGACTTTACGACGTTATCCAGAGCAGGTGTTCGCGCCACGGCAACGCGGGAGGGAGATCGCCCACTCTAGCGGGAGTTCGCCGTGCCCGAAACATAACGTTTACGGAACAGCCGTACATTTACGGTGGGTGTACCCGTTTCCGTCCACGGGCCATAATCGTTCGACTGCAATGTCGGCGGCGAGCCGGTAAGTGCACGACGTTATATAATGACGAGAGAGCGGCGGAATCGTTTTTTTTTTTTTTTTCATTATTATTATTATTGCTATTATATTAGGCGTTTGTGGGCACTTATCGCGAAAAAGCCAACGGACAAACGCAATGTCGCGAACAAATCGCCGCGGAGGGAGTGAGCAGTGCGGTAAATAAACGGTCGATACAACCGGCCCGCCGCGCGGCCGGCTGCGGACAATAAGCCGGAATCCGCTCGAGCGTAAACAAAAAAACCCATCGCCTTCGCGAACGTTGCGCAATTGCGACGACGACGACGACTCGTGCATCACGTAATATTTTGTTTTTTTTTTCCATCTTACACAGTCCGGGACGTGACCCACATGTCTCCGCGGTGCCGGTCGCCGGACGGAAGCGCCCGGGCACTCGGCGGCGCGACTTTCATCGCGTCCGCGACCGATTCCCGTCTTGAAAAACGCCGCCGCGGTTCGGCCGGCGATTCCCCGACGGTGACGAAAACAACGGTCGTTTAAAAGGCGTGCGCCCGCGGACGCCGGACAAAACCGACCGACCGCCGTGAGCAGCAACGGCGGCAGCAGCGCACGGGCGGGAGAACCGAGTCGACCGTCCCCCGACTGTCTGCGGGACGTTTTCATCCCGGTCACCGAATGTCACCGCGATGTGACCCGCGACGCGTGCAACGGCTAATCGGGACGCGACGACGAAAGGGCGCGCGGCGCGACGAAGAAGATGGATTGTTGTTTTGCGGGTATAATACAAGAAACCGTTGACCGGAATTTCGTTCGCGGATATCGCCAAGCGTAGTCGACTAAGTCAACGCTGTCCATCACTCGCGCCGTAGGAGACCGGCCGTATACCTCGTGATGAAAATAGCCTCTCTTTTTTTTTCTTTTTTTTTTTTTATGGGAAATCTGGCGGAACACAAAATATGTTAAATAAAATTAGGTCGCGGACGACCCAGACAACGTTCGCGTGACCGCCGGACCGCGTGCGGGTCGAGATCCGCGGCCGTTAGGAGTAGAGAACCCAGAAGTGACGGCGGACGAGTGAAAGCGGGGGAGTGAGAAGACGTATAGTCGTTGCGGAAAAAGGCCTTTCGTGACCTAATTAAAAAGGCTAATTAAAATTTAAAAAAAAAAAAAAAAAAAAAAACCAAATATTTCGCATATCACGATCTTCAATCCGTTAAGGGGGCGTGGAACAGGGCTCAGAACCGAAATTAAAAATACCGGTATTTCAACCGGAGCCTTACCGATATCGTTTTTTTTTTTTTTTTTTGATTTTCTCAGAAACCTAAACCGAAACCGGTTCCCGACATTTATTGAAAGATAATTTTCTGATTCCATTGGTATTTAACTATTTTACACATTCAAGTAATACATTTACGTTGTAAACGTATACGTGTATTTATAATTTAATAACTCTACAATCTAACAGTTCCGGAAAAAAGATAAAAATATGAGCTGTTAATCAAAACGAAAACGTAAGAAACGATCAATATTGTGATTCGCCCGTCGGTTTTTCGAACCCGCCGTCATACCGGGATGAACGAAATGAACGGACTGGTTCGGATTCAACAACCGAGAGCGATTCGTTCTACAACTCGTTTCTGTCCTTCATTTGAATCCTCGAATCGCGAGTCGTGAGTCATCGCGAGTGGTAACCGGAAACCTACACACGAAGGCACGACAGTGCGATCGAACGCCGATAAGATAATTAGATAATAATGATAAACGATAGTGGACGTGTGCGTGTGACCGGATACAGTGCGGGCAGACGGTGTTCCGATGGATCAACTCACACCAACGCCTGTTTATTACACACATGCGCGCGCGCGCGATTTGAGCTCGGACTGTACAAACCAGCCGTAAAATCGTCCGTCTCGACTCTTTTAAATCCGGTCCGTTTCGAAATGATTCCGCCGAACGATTGAACCGGACAAGACTTTTATTCGTAACGTCGATAAAACTGATCCGAATCGAACGGACCGCGGACCGAATCGCCTCCGTGAACCGATTCGAGCGATTCGAACCGCTCGAGCGAGTCGTTTTTCCCATGGCTGGTCGCCGTGATTTTTCCGTTTTTTTTTTTTCTTTTCTAAATTTATTAACAGTTTTTGATCAAGGCGTCCGGCGATGCCGATGAACGACGCGTGATAAAACGATTATTAAAAAAACGATCGATGCAACAACGCAAATGAATAGTAATAATAACGCGCCTATTTATTTAGATTTTATGCGTGCGTCACTCGTACAACCCAGACTGTCGATCGGATGGAAAACCCGACGGATTTCGATGCTCCCGTCGACGAATTCCTTCGGTGTGCGCAACCGGCTGTTCCATCCGATTGATAATCGAGGTTATCGAGGGACACATCGTTGAGCAAGATTGAATACAGCGCTCGATAATTTCCGAACAGTTTCTCATACAAAGGAAAAAAGGCGTACACAGGGCGATAACGGATATGATTTTCGATATCGATTAACGGTCGATTGGTTTTCGTTATGAGTTGAATTACGTTGTTGTTCGAGTATAATCGTTTAAAACGTTCGCATAATAAAACTCCCGCGCATTAAAAACACGAGTCGATTCTGTTTTTTCAAAATGTTTTGCATGTTTTTAAAACAAACCAGCAAACTTAACCGATTCCGTTAACACGGCTATAATTTTATCTTATCGTTTTAACATGTATGACGTTTATATTCGATTTTTTTTTTGTTTTCCGTTTACTTTTCGAATAAAATACGCACCTCCAAATACCGGTATAATTACAGAACCGAAATATCAGCGCGGTAATTTTAATAACCGGTACCGACATTCGTTTGTCTCAAAGATCCGAATCGGAACCGAAACCGAAAAAATCATAAAAGTTCCAAGCCGCGACGCAAACGCCGCGTTCGTCGTCCCCGTCTTTGAAACGCGTGAACTGTCGAATTTCGTGCGAATTTGCGCACGGCCACTCAGGGTGTAACGGTACGATCGGCGGCTGCGTGAATTTTAACCGATTTCGATTCGAAAGCCCAAACACCCGGAATCCGAAACTCCGGGAATCACGTTTACTCCGTATTCAGTTCTGAATACGGAATCCGCCCCTTTATTAGGACCGCGGATGGAATTTGTCGGAAACGGAACAAATAAACGAATTCGATTGCGTTGTTTTTTTTTTTTTTTGAAAATACCCAACAGTACGCTCAAAGTGTTTCGCCATTTGATTTATCCGTCCGTGCGTGTAATGAACGAGTGTACGCACCAATCAAACGGTACCGCGAAAGCAATCCCGGTTAAGAACCCGTCGGGGACGGCGTAGCGTAATCCGTTTACGTCGGTCGAAATCCGGTAGACGCGGTTCTATTATGGCGCGGCACGCGCGATAGGACGGACGGCGGGGCGGGCTCTTCGGCGTTTCGAAAACGCCAAGTCCGTCGGCGAACACGGCCGGCGCCGCGGCCCACTACCCGAACGGCGGGCGACAGTCGACAGGCGGTCGTCGAAACGCGAAAAAGAACATAAAAAAAAAAAAAAAAAAAAAAAGCCGCGAGAAAAAAAAACACCGCGCGCGTTTCACTGGACCCGGGGAAACTCGGTGTAGACGGCCGTCGAATGCCCGACCGACGCCTGTGCACGTAACGCCGGCCGTTACCACCGAGTCCGGCGCGCGCGTTACGTTTCGCGCGGTAGACGCGACGGACGCTGCCGGTCGGGTTCGCTGCGGCGGCGGCGGCGGCGGCGCAATAACAACAACAACGACGACGACGATGATTGTGTGCCGGCGGCGGCGATGAAATGGCCGTGAAAAGTTCGGCGCGGCCGTGCGCGCGCGTCAGGCCGGCGACGGGGAATTCCCCGCCGGTCGTTTTCGTCCGTGCCGTTGCGCAACGTCTTTTTCGAATAATTTCTCTCGCGCGGTGTGGCCGCCACCTAGCGCGCGACCGGCCGCCCACGCGAACCCGCGCGGTATTTACCCGGTACGCGGTCCGGTTCGTCCGCGCGCTTCTGCCGCGGCCGGGCTCCCCGCCGCCCGAGGATTCGCGACCGCGTTTTTCCGGCCGCGTTCAATTCCCTTTTTTCCCCTGATTTTTCGCTTGCCGAACGGGAGAACCGAGGGTACGTCCGTCGCGCGTCGCCGGTACGGTTTGTCGCGTCGGTCACGACTCGGATATACGGAACGCGACTCGTGTGTACGCACGTGCGTATATTATTGTCTTGGTACGCGTTACTGTGCAGTATACCCTCGGTAAATCGTGCGGTCCGTCACAATAAATGCACGAGCGTCGGGCCGATGTTCGGAAAAGAACGTTGTGCGTTTGATTCTTTTGCTTTTAACATTCTACCGCCACCGCGGTATGTTTTACTGGTTCGTATGCCATTACAGGGACCACCACCCGATTTCCCTTTTTTTTTTTTTTTTCCTTTTCGAAATTCTAAACGCTGCCGCCGCCGAGTCCGACGCGGATATCCGTTCCGGTATACCCGTACGAACAACAGTTGTCGCACGCGAATCGAAATTATCGGTTTGCCGGAATTACCGGGCTCCGTCTCCGTGCGTTTTTTTAGTGCCGCGTATTTCGAGATCTCGGTCTCCCTTTTTACAACAATTACAACAGCCGTGCGCGAACAGTCTGAATCAACGGACGAATTGGATAGACGAGGTAACAGTTCGCGCGCTGCCCCCGGCGCTTGTCCGCCGACGCGTCGCGACCGTACTGAAAAGTCCAAAACGGAAACGATGCCTCGTCGTCAGAAAACGGTCTAAACGCTCTTTTCGGCCGTCCTTTTAGCCGACAATAGTTAATTGGAGAAACGCCATTTGTATTTCGGTGCCGTTATCTACCGCCGATTGTGTCCCGTCAAACGCTATTTATTGTTTTTACTATTACTAATTTGTTTTTTTTTTTTTTTTGTTTAGGTGCGAAGGTTTTCGGCCGCGGGCCCCGCCGACTTTTCGACACCTCACCTTTCGCTCGTCCGTGTACTGACGAGTTTTCGACACGAAATTTCACCGTTCCCGAGGTCCTATCGCCCCTCCCCCCCACGCTTCCCGTGTCCTCGTTTTTTTTTTTTTTAAGGTTATAACCGTGCGTAGTTACCGATCGTTACCGCGCGGTATTACGCGTACGCGGTCGATTCTCTGAAACGAAAACTTTTGGGTAAAAATATCCTCTTATACAAATATTGTACACATCGAATTCCGATGGTTTTTTTTTTTTCTTCTTCCCGTGTACTCGATACTAAGTCTTTTTTTGTAATTTTTTATCGCGGACAGACGCCAATTTCTCGTTATTATTACAAAACCATTCGCAATATCGTCCCGATGATAGCGGTACACTGTTATTTAGAGACGAAAACGAATATTATAAAACGTTTTTGTCGAAACGTTACTACATCACGAGTCGTCGAGGAAGTCGTGTTTTACGCCGTAAAAAGTGAACGTTTTTCACAGTTATAATTCATAATTATAATAGAAAAAAAAAAAAAAAACGTTCCGATACATAATAATAATAATAATAATATATTTCGTCGACATTCTTCGTCGGCTCGTGTAAACCTATACATAATATTATATACAGTAACTATCGTATACGTATAATAATATATAATTGGCGTGAAACGTTTCTGGCGGCGGTACATTATAATATAGCAGAACGCAGCCTCTTCTTTTATAAATTATAGCGATTATATTTTTTTTTATCTCCCGTAAATTTACAAAAAAAAAAAAAAAAAAGCGGAAAATAACCTTGTATTTACAACGAAATATCGTACGAGGTGCGTCCGAGCTGGCGCGGCTTCCATACACGGCGGACCAAGTGCCTGTAATGTTTTTTTTTTTCTATCGCGGGGGAAACGGATTTTCGGATTGATAATTGGCATTAGTTAAACGTAACGGGATCCCGGGTGAGGTGGACGCGACGACCGGAACGGACGTTTCGTCCCGATCGGATCCGACGACCGAACGGACCCGTTCGGAGGACGTCTCCGCCTCGCGAACGTAGCGAACGGCGTGGCCGATTTCGCGTTCGACAGGGACCGCCAGTCACCAGTGACTCGACCATCCCCGAAATGTCTCCTTTCGCTACGTTTTTTTTTTTTTTTTTTGCCAATCGAATTTTACATTCGTCTTACGCCGCAGGACAAAACGCGATTTAATTTCATCGGAAATCATTCATTCGTCAACGATAACGACTGCACTGCGCTGATAACGCTTACGCGCTGTCACCTCTTCGGGAAACGGTTACAAACAAAAGCCCGTCCCGAAAAAAAAAAAAAATCCCGCGCGCGCTACTGGTCCGCCCGAAATCGCGCCGTCGTCCGTGCCCGTTCACTATTAGATCGAATCACATAATTACTATCGACGGCACGCACTAGAAGTTACTGCACTTTTTTTCCCCCGTAAACCGCTCGCCGGGTTAATCTGTTGACGTCGTTTATCGCCACTATTTTACGTCTCGTGCCCTCCGAGTTTCGTTTTCCTCGGAGTCGTCCACTTTCGGGCCGGAACGAATTCCCGGGCGCATACATAGACGACCCCTCCCCCTCCATCGGGAAATCTCCGGTACACACGGTCGGCCCCGGAAACCGCGGCGGTCCTTCGCCCGTCGGTATTCAAATTTTTAATAACACGAGACGACAACGAAACCGAGAATGGCTGCGCAGATATCACACGGCCGAAAACCGAAAACGCCGAGAGAAAAACGCGGTTTCGCGCGGCATATGTTCTCACGCGCGCACCAAAATATCGGGTCCGACGACGGACCGACGAAAATTATTGTTCGCCGCAGCGCTATCGAAACCGGCGGCGCAACGTCGCCACTGCCGGACGCGAATCCGTCGGTTTCGCGCGTTCGTAAGACGGAGACGGCGCGACGTGGACCGCGCACGCACCCGGCCCGGCCAGCGACACGTCCCCTTCGATTCGCGACCGCGCCGGCGGGTTCTCGCGGCGCACCGGCGCGAAATTCCGCGCGAAACACAACGCGCGAGGCGATTTTCGATTTAACAACGAAACTCCGTCGCGGCGAATCGGATTTCGGCGTCGTCGCGATCGATTTATTATCCGCCGACGGGCCCATTGTCCGTTTCGCGTTTCTTTTGCCGCGGCGGACCGACGACAATGACAACGCCTTTTTAGACGCGACGGGAATCCAGCAGCGGTCCGGAACGTGCCGGTCCGCGGTCGCGCGCAGCTACGCGCGTATTAAAATAATAAAATATTTCGTCGGCGTTACGACGACTACCGCGGACTACTATGCACGGGCGCCCGCGAGAAATCCAGCGCACCACGGGGAAGGGCAGTGTCACAGGTACATTTTCGGAACACCTCAAACGGTTGTTGTAACAGAATTGTAGAAATCATTATCCAGTATTGTTGACATTATGTTATTTGAAATTTCCGAGTCAGGCGGTGGGGCAGATGCGCCGTCTTGCCGCCCCTTCCCCCTTCTCCCTTCCTGCCTCCCGTAGTCTCGTGTCGTTCCGCGGCGGAAAAATCGAAACTTAAACCGTACCGCCGCCGGCACGCGTCCCTATGTGAAAAGTCGACGTGGCGCCCGCGGTCCGAACACCCCGATTCCCGCCCCAGAAAGTCACGCGCATAGCGTGCCGAGTGTAAAATGCGTACAGAACGTACTGGCCGTACACGGTCGACGAAAAGTCGTCGCGCGTCCGGATCACGCGAAAGTTGCGAACTCGAAAACCCGACCCGCCCGCCGGACCGAACCTGTTTACCGTTCGAGGACGCGATCATCGTGCGTCCCATACGCGGAATTCCACGCGACACGGATACCGCGAATTGACGCGATGGAAACGCGTGTCCTCGGAGCGTATCCTCGGATTAAGGTCGTCTGGGCGGATAGCGGTCGCGAAGATTTATAAAAGGATTTACCGAGAATCCGTGGTCGTGGCGTTCGCGGAGCTTCGGAACAATGCGAATGTCCGCGCGCACCGCCTTTTCTCGGGATTCAAAAACCGTTCGACCCCGCCGGGGGCTCGGACAGTAACAATCGAACGAGAGGTCGAACGCGATAGATAAAAAAAAAAAAACAAACGACTCCGTTTCCCGTCGGACGCGATCTCGCACGCGCGGCGATAATTATACACTGTCGTATTGATATTGTTGACAGGGACACGAAATTTACGCACAGTTCAATGTCGCACGACGGCGTACGCATACGGTTGCAGGAAACGGGGAAAAAAAAAAAAATTAATAACAATAATAAAACAACCGCGAACACGTTCAAATATTCCAAACACATTTGAATGGCGCTCGGGTTTTTTTTATTTTTTTTTTTTATTGCGCGCTCTGTCCGCTCGAACGGATTGCTGCGCGCGCACGCACAACGTGAATCGTAATAACGCGGGCAGAACACGACGACGCGAACACTACACGGGCACGCGGGACAACACATACGCGGCTAACCGCAATAATACAATTTCGCGTGTCGCTATTGTTTTTCGTCGTTTATATCGGCGGCGCGGGCCCTTTGAATGCGCAAAACGAAAACGTTTATCGCACGTTTACGGGGACTGCGCTTTTGACGCGCGACGCGTCGTGTGTGTGCTCAACGACCTGTTGCGGTGGGTGCGGGTAAAACGTACGAACGCGAAAAAATGCGATTGAAAAAAAAAAAAAACGACCGCGACATCAGTCATGACGGAACACAATGCGAAAACGGGAGATTCGTTGTTCGGGTGGCGAAAACCGACGCCCGGGGTCGACTACAGCGGACACGTTCCGCGTGCGCGCGCGCAACACGACAACCGCGTTGCGGGGTCGACCGTTCGGATTCCACGGGAAAACGAAAACGGACAAAAAACGAATGGACCGACAAAACGCGGCACTCGCGTTCGGGGGACACGGCGTTATTAGCTCGGCGTCGTCGCGGAAACCCTTCACTTTCGCCGGATCGCGGGAGGGTTTCCGCATCCTCCTCTCCCCCTCCCCCCTCCCCCCTATCGCCTCGCGCGACGCGACAAATTGTCGCCCGCCGTGTTGCGAATTATCCGGCATCCGTTTTTTTTTTTTTCGCATTCGGAGCACGCGCGGCGGACGCATTTGCATAACGTGCGAAACGATCGTTAGGAAAGGCGCGGCGCGCCGGAGAGCGGACCGCGACCACGAACGGCGGCGGTTCCCGGTCGGGTACACGAAATTACGACGCGGCGGCGCGGTGTACAGGACGGTTCCCCCGGGGGCGAATTCGATTTCCGTTTTTCACCCGTCTCCGCGGGCGACATCGCGTCGGCCGCGCGGATGGACCGAGCCCGGGCGCGAAACGGGAATTCCGGCCTCGAACCCCCCCCCCCCCCCCCCCCTGGTAACGCGGAAAGGATCGTCCCGTGCGCGAGTGTACCCGCGGTCATAACGCGAACGCCTTGCACCGCGAACGCGACGTTTTAACGGAAAACGCGTACGAGCGCGCGCCGCCGCCACCGCCGCACGCGGAGACTGATCGACCGACGAATTCTGAGCTCGACAATAAAACACGGTTACGAATGGCACGCGTGCAAGACGGTCGGGTTTTTATTAAATTGGAGTCACGGCCACGCATACCGCGTTCGGTCGAATCCAAGGGCCGCGCGCCGATATTCGTCCGTTTATAGGAAACGACGCGGTCGTTTTTAGCGAAATATGAATTTTTCAAAAAAAAAACAACCACTTACTGACTGTGTTAATTGTCGAAAAAAAAAGCCACTCGGACGCCTTCACTCGTTCGATTAAATTGCAAATTAATAACAAATAATACGTGACACCCTGCACAATTCGAGGTGACACACTGTCGTTTCATAACGAGTAAATGTTTTTTTTTTTAAATCAAAACGCGAGGTGTACATTTTCACGTTTCGCGTTTCGTGTTTTTGAACGAATTGTCCCGCGGTGATGATAATTCTGCCGCCGTACGGAAAAAAAACCCAACAACTCCGACTTCGGTCGATATAGAGGTTTCCGTATCAAATTAAAGCTTATGGAACCGTCCACGAATTCCGTTATTGAAAATGAGATCATGTGATCGTGTTTTTTTCGTATAACCGCGGCAGAATCGCAAACACTCGCGGTAAGAACTCTGGGTCAGATTTAAGGTTTATAACACGAAAACGGACTCGATTATTATATCGAGTGGATCAAAACATGTTCGAACCCTGGAGAAATATCGACGAGGAGCGCGTGGCCTCCTCTTAACTAAAAAAAAAAAAAATAATAAATCGTTCGTTATACATATAATTATTATTATAAAAAGTACTCAGTTATGAAAAATAATGACACGCAAAAGTTCTGGGATTTTTTTTTTTGTTCAGTAATAAGAGAATACTATCTATTATTATTATTGTATTATACAGTTTCAGTGACTTTGAGTAGGTGCCTACCTACAGATTACCGGATCATTTTTTTTATTTTTTTACACTCTATTGTATCGCATTATTTCTATAAGAGGTTATGTTAAGGTTTCTTTTTGACTTTATTCGCCTTGAACTATTTAACGATATAATATTGCCGCGGTGTATCTCGTTTGAAAATTGTTATTCGACAATTACACACGCGAGTAAATCGTTACCGTCGACTGTACCCCGACTATGGTTGATTATTATTATATCACCTAAAAAAAAAAAATAATAATAATAACGTATTTCGTAGATAACGAACACTTTCATCCGTCCAAATGAAAATTGCGCACTAATTGGAGTTTTTTTTACATTCTAAGAAGCGGAGCGATAGGCCGTACTGGTTCAACTATGATGTGGGCGATTTTTTTATTAGTACATTATTGTTTATCCGTCCGAGCAACTTTTCGACCAGAAATCTCGTTTCATAAAAGAAATAACAAGAGACCTATATCATTGCATTTTGGATCTCGTTGGATCGAGAAGATTCGGTCATTTTTTTTTTTTTTATTTTTCCGAGCGGTTTTCATTATAGTTGCGAAAAAAACGAAAAGGTAAAACGGACAAATATTTACGGCCGTTAACACGATTTCGTTATTTTTGATTTTTGATTTCTACCGTAAATCTTGTTCCGAATTATTTCAAGAGTAGCATCGGTCCTGGAACAGATTGCTGGTAGTTGGTAAATCTAGTTGGTAAATGAGAAAGTTCAGAAACGTATTTGGCCAGCAGTGAATTTCAGTGTCGCGTACAAATTGAAATTAACTAAGTGACTCTGTATATCCTGCCTTCCCGGTTTTCCACCTACAACTCACGTCCATCGGAGATATTAGCTTCACGGTTGTTTTTAAATATCATTAATTTATATTCTTAAATCTGCGATACAATCTAACATTACCAAACCTACAACCCATTCTAACCTGCGATACAATCTGCGTCGGATTTAATTTCAAATCCGAAGTAACGGTACATTGGCAGTAAAAATTGAATACCGCGTACATACTTATACTCCGCACACATTGTACAAGACTGTTTCGTGTATTTTTTGCAATTTCATACGGCTTTTACAATAATATTGTTTTACGAACAATATTCGAGTAATAATGTTTGTTTATTATGTACCGCAGCTGCATTTTAGCTGTACACGTTGTTTGTTTATACAATTGTATGAGTTTATTGCGATTACAACAACACGGCGTCGCAGTAAGTACAGCGGTAATTAAACACTTATTACAATTGTACGAATTCCGTAAATGTGCAAAAACCAATTGTTATTTTACGTACGACGTAAAAAACCGAGTGTTCAAGCAATACTTCGAAGTATAAACGAACCAAGCGTGTTTTCCTCGTCGGGAATTTGAACTGAAATACGAGTAGGTAAGTAAAATACTAGTCGAAACTGAAAAAAACTACGCAAAAAAAAAAAAAAAACCCCCCGGAGCGTAGAGTGGCTGGAGTGTTATTATATGTTTTGTGCGTTTTCGATTGAAAAAATTATCATCGGGTCTAAGGTCGGAGTACGACAAAGGCGATAGAATTACCGAATTTCAAAAAACAATTTAACATAATCGGATAATAAAATACGTCATTGCATAAACTCCGAATACCTTTACCGCCGTTTTATTCGGTTACGAACATTCTAAAAACGAGATAAAAGCGTTCCTGTATTACACGACCGCATGCCAAAACAACGGGACGAAAACAGGCTCGGCACTCGAATTTGTCTAATCTTTAGCGCAGATTCCGAGCGATTTTTGGCACACCGCGCCGGTTCGCCTCGTGCGTGATATAGGCCAACTACCTTATGGATATGTTATAATATTACGTATGCGTGTATATACGCGTTTCATTTTTTTTATTTTTTTTTTTTTATCCACACCTTTCCAAACTTGACCTACACCGGCGACTTTGCGTCACTATCGGAACGTGATATTTTAAAATTAAACGACTGCACCGGCCCGGGTATAATAATAATAATAATAAGAAACACCAACATACTTATCAAATAGTTGAAATATTCGAGATAACCGACACGCACTTGATGTAAATCCAAAAGACACATAAACATAACGTGATGTAATAGATGTTAACGGCCGACTCTGGCCGAGAGGGTCCAGTAAACAGTAAAAAACAAAAAAATGCCAAATAAACTCCAACGAATATTACCGTTTTTAATATTACGGTATTGCTTCTGAAGTACACCTCACACGATCATCATCATTTCCCACGGGAAATCATTGCGGCAAAGAGGAGAAAATTTTCATACTAAAAGTAAGATTAAAAAAAGAGAAAAAAAAAAGAAATCGTATTTATTACATTTGTCGTTTGATAACAATATTTTTCACGGGGATTTCGATATCCCGTCGTACATGTTAAATGTGTTTCGGCCGGGCCGTCATCCGCACTGTTATCGGCGTTCATCATACACAATAAGGATTCGGGGCTGCACATTTTTTTCCTCCCTGACGATAATACACATTTTTTTCAATGTATAGAATAATAAGCGCGTACTGTTTTCAATTCCTAACCGCGCGCCGATAATCATCTAAGCGTACATTAATATAGACTGTGGTTCCGTCAGGAATGGTTTTTTTTTTTTTTTTTTTTTTTATTAATTATTGAAATCTGCTGATAAAACGGACTCATATGCCTCCGGTCGACCGCTACTCCCGCCCCGATTCGTATGGAAAACACGCCTATCCCTACACGTCCGCTGTTATCTCGGACAATTAAAGTACACGGCATATACGTGTTTTTTTTTTTTTTTATCACACCCCCGTACAATTATCTACCGCGAGACGGGCTAAAATGTTCCCCGATAACCCGAGAGACGCTCGCTTTGCGTGTACACCGGCGTACCAGCAGCTATACGGTATCGTCAAACACGATGCCCGGCAGCTCGCGTGTGAATTGGCACACGCTGCCGGTATATGAGAAATCGATTTGGTTGTTTTTTTTTTTTTTTTTTTATTATTATTATTATTTCCTCCGCTCGTAAATAAGAAGAGACCTCCCAGGTGTCCGCATGAGAATGTTATTTTATTGTTCGCTTTTGTTTTCGATTTCACTCGTAAAACGCGCGCGGGGCGGCGGAGTTTAAAACGCCGACGAGTGCGGATCGCGCGTGCCGCCGCCGCCGCCGCCGGCCCTCTTCGGAGGCGCGAAAACAAAAAAAAAAAAACCGAAATCGTTTCGGGCGGATTTTTGAAAACTACAGCGTCGGCCCCGAAAAGTAGCAACGGTAAAACGACTATTGTGAAAACACCAAGAGTTGAACTGTCCCTAGAGAGAGAGAAACAGAGAAAGAGAGAGAGAAACAGAGAGAGAGAGAGAGATACGGAAGACGGGAGATTCCGTGGAACAAACGACACGCACGTTTTCCATTACAAATGTCCACGTCGGTCTTTCACGAGACGGGTTTTAAAATCTGGACGGTTTCTATTCTGTGCGAAATTTCCGGCCGCGCCGTGTACGGTGGTACCGCTGTAATTTACAATTGTCTTGTCCGGAACATGTTACGGAAACCGTTTCGGCGATGATTCGTGACCGATGAATTTTCAAATTTTATCCGCGTCCGCGTTACGCAATTTATATCCGTCACCGCGGCAGGCGACACGAGCGGTTTCGCCGTTCCGGAACGAGAATGAGAAGGGAAAAACGAATACCACGGCGTATCGTCCTCGGCGCGAGAACCGCGCGCAAACACGGCGGTATACCGCGAAATCCGAACTCGGACCCGACCCCGCAACCGCCACCGCCACCGCCGGGCGGCGGGGGTCGCAGCAGACAGGTGCCGGGGACGACTGTAACGCGTGTGCGGGGCGGGAAAAACGCGGCCCGTCGTGCAAATGTGCACACGCGCGTTTTTTCGCCGAAAAACCGTTACGACACGCGCGTTTCCCCCCCCCACCGAAACGCGCATACCTACGTGGGCACCTGCGGCCGCGGCGGTATCGCATTGTAGAACGGCGAATAATACGCGACAACACAATAAAATACATCGCGCGGGATATTATCGCGGCGACCCGTGTCGCACACGCGGTTTCGTTGTGTTTTATCGCGCGCCGCGGACACGTTGTTATTGTATCGGGTCTCGCGGCCGTCGGATCCCGCGGCCCCCGGGGTCGGCGCGCGCGCCACGTTTTAACATTATCGTGCCTGTGCGCACGATGCGGGTTACCTTCCGCGGGACGCTCGCACGTGCGCGTACGCGCCTGAATACGTGAAAATATGTGTCTGGGTTGCCGGTATTATTCTGTTCCGTCGTGCGCGCGCGCCTCACACGCGACGGCCGTCGCCGCGGCGTTTCGCACGCCTCTGTGTGCAGCGCGCGCGCGCGTAATATTATCGCCGTCGTACCGGATGCCACCAGGGTAGCGGCCGGACGGCGCACGGCCCGTGTGGCGCGGTAATATGTTTGACGCACGAGTATTACACAGTGTTATTGTTAGATTATCGCGGAGAAAAGCGCCCGTCGCCGCCGCCGCCGCCGTTACAATAATATCGTTGTTGTTACGTTCACGCGCGAGACGGACCAGACCCCGGGTGTGAGAGAGAGAGAGAGAGAGAGAGTGTGTGAGAGAGTGTGAGAGAGAGAAAAAAAACCCGCGCGAACCATTCGGACGAACCAGAGCGAGACGGACGTTCGCCGACGCGGCGAGGCGACGCGGCCCGTCCCGACAACGGTCCGACGAGTTTAGAAACGACGACGGCGACGGCGACAGCTGCAGCGGCTGTTGCGGACGCGCGACGCCGTCCGGTCTCCTTTTATAACACGCCGTCGTCGCGATATTAATGTTCCTCTATTTTGCGTCGGTTTCGCCCGCCCGCCGACGCCGTCAAGGGCAAGTTCGCCGTCGCGACCTCTGTGCGCGTGTTCAACCTCCACACGCGGTCGATACGTTACGGGCACGATAATATTAATGATAATAATAATAATAATAACAATAATCGCGGGATAACGCGTCGGCTATTCAATAAAACCGATTTTTCGCGCGCCGTTCGTTTTTTAATATCGGAGAGCGAATCGGCGCCCATTATGTCAACCGCGCGAGTAATAGAACGCCGTGTACGTGATGCGTTGCGTTTTCGTTTCCCGCCCGGGCATTTTAATTATTTTTAAGCGAGACGCGCGAAATATATTGCGAACCGTCGCGTCTCGCGCTTGCAAATTAAAATATCGAGTAAATAATGCAATAGAAAAACCGACGTGTACAAACGCGGACAATGTTCTCGTACGTTGTAGTTTGAAAACGGGCCGATTCACTCCGATATCGAAACCAACGGCGAGCTCATAGCAGTCCTCTTAAAACTGATAACAAAAAAAAAATAAAATAAAATAAAATTTACCGGATCGGATTGCCCAAAGCTTAAACCTAAAATCCCGAGACCGTTACCATAATGATAAATTAAATTTTATGTTAACATTTGTATGTTAAATAAATTTTGGTGAATGTGGGTGAACTAAGAAAGTGACGAGAAAATAAACTTTTATGCATTTGAGATCAAAATTATTAGTCACGGAGAGTCGATGGACAATAGTTCTCAGAATCGGGTTGTATAGGTAGATAAATAATGATAACAATGATAACGATATTAAGTTATTAACTTAATATTTTTACGAACGGGAATTTTAAAATTAAAAATTTCGACATTGATTGCAGGGATAAGTACTACAAATGTTTATTAAATTTGAATTCGATTTTCTTATATTTCGGTGAAAAATAACATTTTAGCTCTGTCCAGTCCTTCGCGTGTCTTAGTTCGCGGTACAGGCCGACGCGCGAACTGACATTGAATTGTTAATTGAAATAATTTACGTTTTTTTTTTTTTTTTTTCGGTTGTTACGAGATGTTATTTTTCGTAATCGTTTTTGAGACAGCCGCTTTCGGACCCGCCGACTTTTGGACACCAACAAGTAAGTCGGTGCTGCCGAGCGGAAAATCTCGATTTTCAACACGACCGCGGCACTTGGATATTCGTGTCGAAATACGCGACTCAAGAGAGTGTCGACTCGGGGATCGCGACAACGGCCGTTACGGCGTGCGACTGTCGTAATGCCGCGAAAATAAAACACGGTGTACTGCGGTACGTTCCGCAGTGTTCGATCGCCGGTCGATTTTTAAATCACGCGCCGCAAAAATAAATAATAACCGCACGATACATCATTGCGTTCAGCCGTGCACTACGCACAAACTTACGAACGGCAATACGGAGGGGAGGGTAGGGGGGAAACCTTTTTGTTTTACAGTCGGAGGAGTGCCTGCCAATTGTGTTTTGGACATTCGACGGCTCGGACATTATTTTCTCGGAACACGTTTTTTTTCGGGGTGTCCGTCAGTGCGCGCACGTTGGAATTGCTGTTCTCGGGAACCGAACGAAGTACACAATGTACGCGTCGTAATCGTATCCGGACGTTCGGCGGGGGTTTTTTATTCCGGTTTCTGTGTCTCGATGAAAATACATAAAACCACCCCGAAAAAATGTATTTATCGAGAGCGAAAAGCGGGAAAAAAATCGAAAGAATTGTTCATTTGTGCATAATACATACGAGTACGCGTAAAACGAACCGGAGAAATTAGCAACGAAACCGATACTGGTGCGCGCGTCAACGACAGTAAAAAATAACGCCGGCGAATCCGGTCGTATCGTTTCTTTTGTACTTTTCGGCCTTTATTACCGTTGTAATAGTAATGTAAGTCGGAGCAGGGACGGTTCAATACCCCGATACATATCTACACTGTTGTGGTCGAGACAGTATCGCATATCGGAATCTAGGCGATTTTCGGTATCGATTTCGGTGTGTTTTTTACTGAGTTGAGACGGTTCAAATGGATAACGCGTTAACCTAACGATAACCTTTAACGCGTTGCGGTCGGACGGCGTTTAGATTAGGCGAATTAGGGGATATTGTGTTGTTGATTTTACAACGCGTTTTCGTATCTAAACGGTTTTTTTTTTATTTTTCACTAAACATTCGAAATAATACAATGCGGTTGGTCGGGAACGGTGAATTCGTCAAAGGAGAATTCCGTCCGCGAACAGAGAGACGTTTCCGGAAGAGGTGCGCACGGGCACTATACGGCGCATATGTTTGTAGTTTCGCTTAGCATAAGTTGTTAATAATCGCGTGCGCCTGCCCCGCGAAGGGGAACACGGGATTATGCAAAACATTACTTGATTAAACTTATTGAGTAAACGGTGGTAGTAGCCGGGTAGCGACGTGAAAAACTCGTCTCGCACTGCTGTCGGTGAATCGGGGGGGGAGGGAGAAAATTACTACGCGGCGAAACGTTTACCGAAAAGTGTCGAGAATCTCAACGAGTGTTTTGGCGCAATAGAGAATGTAAATGTGCGAGAAAAGTGTGAAGTTTCAAACTCTGAAAACCGGGTTCCGAATAGGTCCCTGAAATATCGGTGAAGGTTCAAAGTCGATCGGCCAAGGTGCGTGTGCGTGTGTGTGTGTGTATATGTGTGTCTGTGTGTGTGGAGGGGAAGGGGGCGACTTCAAGTGAGTGCGTGTCGTATTCGGTATCGCGCCGGTCCGCGCGAGATACGAATCGTTGCGTAACGCTATAAAATCGTTTGTTTTTTTTTTTTCCCGGGCTACACCGGGTTTTTTCTTCTCTCTTTTTTTTTTTTCTTTCGCGTTTTTCCGTCCGCGGATCATTCTGTATTACTGCTACGCGGAGAGTTACCTTCGCGCGCAAAGCATACATAATGAATAATAACAACAATATTATTATTATTGCGCATGTACAAACACGTAACGCGCGTTTTTTCGATAACGAACGCGATATGTTACGCGCATAACATTGAGCTGCGATATTGCGCGCGTACAGGCGCCCTGTAGTTTGCGTAGAGACACGTTCAATGACGCCGTACGATAAAACACAATAGCGCACATACGCGCGCTCTGTATAATCTCTATGGACGCGCGCGCGAATCGTACACGAGCGCAAAAAAAAAAAAAAAAATCGTTACATAATTTCCCGGATACACGGGCAATAACGGCGGCGATACGTAAACGCGCGTTTTTACGGTTTTGTACCGTGCGTGTTGTCATCGGCACGGGCGCGCGCGGCGGCCGGCGACGAGGTTACCGTCGCCCGGGGACCGGCGGTTTTCGTCCCGGAGTTCACTCGCGAAACTCGTATGCGCCGTGCGCGCGTCGCGTCGCGGTGCCAACGAGATTCGCGTTCGGACGCCGGGAGGGAGGGGTGAAAGGGGGGACGGGCGGGTACGGGGAGAGGGACTGGCTACGAGGACGGGAAAAAGTTAGGGAAAAAGCGGGCGATTGTTCGCTTTCCGCGCGAAGAATAACCCGCGAACCCGCGCGGTTTTGTCCGAGCGTCTCGTTTTCGGTTGTTCAACCGGCCGTACGCGGCGTCACGGTCGCACATTGAATCCGGCAGGGATTATTCATTACGTCACCGCCGTGTCACGTTGTGCGCGTAATCGATACTGTCGCGTCCGGATCGAATCGGTTTGTCGGCATTTCTAAGTGACAACGTCATAAAAAAACGGCCAACACGCTTCGCACGCGGGCGGGCCGGCGCTGTTGCAGAGAAGCTGGGAAGGCAACAGAGGAGAAATCGAATGCGATTTAAAACCGCACGCAACGATTTAGCCGTAGCTAGAGAAAAAATAAAAACGGTTCTGGACGGAGTTCGGTCGACAGTGTCGCTTTGTCAACAATATACACGCATGGTAAAATTAACAAAGTACCTACTGGCCAGTCAGATTGCTTTTCACAAAAAGCGCTATCGTTGTAAATCGGAGCGAAATTGCTAGTAAAAAAGTTATTCACAGGTAAACGAAAAATCATCTTTGTAAAACCAATACATTCCTCGCTCCACTCGGAATCTAAAACGATTAGCTTGGACTTTGGAAACTAGGAAACTACTAATAGAAACGAGAAAGAATTCATTTTCAAAAACAATTTTCCAACACTGAGTTTATACCGGACTCGTATTATAATGTTTTACATCCGACCGTTTATAGAATTATTAAAAGCGACGCCGTCACAGTGATTGGCATTTACCGTCTTTGACTTTCTGTAACGGACAGTACAGCAAACACCGCTATAAGCGTTGCGTACAAACAAAAAAGGCCTTTAAAAATTGTATTATACTACATAGAGACATCAAAACTGTACAATTAGCAATAGGTTTCGCGGTGTACAACACTGTACGTTTTCGGCGTATTTTGAAACGTTGAATATTGTTGAAATGAACGGTATTTCAAAATGCGATTTTTTTTTTTTTTTACCTTCCATAATTAATATTTAATATTGAATTAATAATGAATATTTAGACAATATCGACGGGGTTATCTTCAGAACGTTGTTATTTACTCGTTTTATACATATTAGGATTTTTACCGCTTTAAAACCGATTTTAAAAAATCGTTTCGTTTGTATACGTACACACATTTTTTCTCTATAATATTACAATACCAGTTAGAAATACAGATACCGGGTAAATGTCACTGTGACGGATACCGGATCGTATACTATTCGAAAATGCAATTATTATCATCAGTCGCTTACATAACTAAACTATATTTAAAACCAGCTGTCAGTATGTTATTGACTAATGTTTCATAACTGCGTAGAATTTCCGTTAAAAAAACAAAAAAAAAAACATACACACACACACACACACACACGAGTTCATTTCGACGCGCATAAATATTTTTCAATTAATATATTATGATGTTGATGTGGAAAAATTATCGGGGAAAAAACCGTAAACGGATAATAAATTCGTCGGAAAACAAATATAATACGATACATATTTTGTAACGCCGGCGATCATATATTATAGTTATATGTAATAATTCTCGATTAATCTTTTTTCTTTTTTTTTTTATAATTACTTTACGCGTCAAACGTATCTATCTATATATATATATATATACATATATAAAAAACCGCGTGACGTAAACCGCGTCGGTAGAATTCGGAAAATGTCAACGTTAACCTACAGTAGGCCAAAGCCCGGATCACGAGATATTCCATCACGCGCGCAAACGACACTCGCAAAAAATGATACAATATAAAAAAAAAATTCGTAAAGATAATAGGACTTACCTATTATTGTAACACGGATGCAGTCGGACGGTTCGTAAAAACACTGCACGGTGATATTCGAAAAACTCTACGACAGAAAACCGGAGACGGACGCGGCCTTGCGGTCGTGAGTGTCGGACGACGATTGCGTGGATTCCGAACAGATACCGGGCAAGTATATTTCGGAAGAAATAACAACAAGCCTATAAAACGCGCGCGTCCCGATCGATCCCCCGTATTTTTCACCTAAACGGACTAATTGGTACACCCGGTATTATATACGATTGCGGCCCATAACCCGACGCGCATTACATTATATGGAACACAATAATCCGAAGGATGATTCATCCCGGCGGTCTATATAGTACAAGTACCCGGTAGGTAATTATTTCTGGTAGCCGAAAACGAGTTTTTATACGTACATTTATTTTATTTATTTATTTTTTTTTTCCAGTCGACGACACGCCTCGCCGTCAACCTCTTGCACACAACATTAAATGAATCACAACCCCCCGAGTACCCATACTTGATCCGCACTCTGAACGGCCGCACGATGAATCATCATACCGTGCGACGCCACGACCACCACCTGTGTTCGTTATCATAACATTAGCTGTATGCGTAAAATGAATCATCCGTGATCCGTGATGAACTATATAATAATAATAATAACAACGCCCATTATAATATTTCCATCCGAACGAAATTTACACTAAATCTATTAGGCGTAATGAATGTCCGAAGTCGACTACCATTATGAACGCGTCACGCCGTTAATGTGCGGGCACGTTGGATTACGCGGGAATGCCTTAGACCGGACGACAAAAAGCCGTCATTTCCCTCCCAAAAAAAAAAAAAAAAAAAAATATTATACCTACCGTTATCCCGTAAGCTCCCTATTTCACGCGGATTATTCGCGTAAAACTAACATTCGAATCTATAAGACCGCGTGCGCCTGTAATTATTTTAGCGTTTTAATCATTTTTTGGTGTTTATAATACGAGTATCGTTACAAATTATAATTTAACTACTAAATAAATTCAAATTCTCAATAAATTTAATATATTCATAGTACGTTATCACCTAAACAAATATCCCTGAATAAGGGAATAAAATTAAAACGCGAGTACACATGTTTTATTTAAACGTGTATACGGATTTCGTGTCCGCGTAGATATTAATTTGAGTTTTTTATCATCGATTTCTACTTCACGTTACCAAAATAAGACAAATTACATGAGCTATAGTTGTATATATAGGTATTAACATAGGCGCAGCTTCGGAGGGAGCTTTGGGGATTAGACCCCCTAAAACTCAGTCGTGTCCCCGCAAATCAAGTAAATACTAAGTATGCGTAATCGATAATATAAAATGTTAAGTAGACCGCCCCAAAAAAAAAAAAAAAAAAAAAAACCACTCTATTTATCGTTGCGCGCACTTGTATGCCTATGCCTATGGGTAACAAGTAAATGTTTGACTTTACATTATATAATATGTATGTTAACCAATAATATTGAAAATATTTATCTGGGTAAGAGTTTAATTTTCAGAAGAAAATACGGTCCCCCGCCCGACGATGATCCCGGCGAAATGAGAATTGATGTTTATCGACGGCAAAAAAAAAAAAAAAAACCACTCTATTTATCGTTGCGCGCACTTGACGGTTACAAGACGTTTATTTTTTAAAATAGTAGGCACGAAAACGATAAAATCGTCTGTTATACAAACGCTTGACGGTCCTCCGCCCGACGACGACGTATACATAATAAATCGATAAATCTCGTAGTTTAAAAAATGAAACTCGCGCACGCGACTCCGCGTCACCTGTATATTTCATAAAAAATTATCTATACTTGACTACTATAGCATATTATGTATATAAACTGTTTCAATGATTTTCGCGTTACGGAAGGTGGACGGCGGCGTTAATCCGCTCCACAAGAACAATGACCTAGAATTCGGATCTTCAATATTCATATATATTTTGTATTATAATATACCTATACAACCGTATACTATTAAAATGTATTATGTTTTTCGGTTACACAGCCTACGACCACTTGACCTGATTTATATTTTACGAGCGCGCGCGCGTGCGTGTGTGTGTGTGTGTACGAGCACAAAACAAACACGAGATGAGTCCTTCGAAAAGTGTACAAAACAAAAAAAAAAAAAAAAACACACGAACCCAATGCGCGTTACACAGAAGAAAAAGACCTCGTCTTATTACGAGCGACAACAACGACGACGAGAATAGAAGGGAAAAAAAAATGATCATATAAAAGCCCACGGACGACGGGGAGACGGTGAATAATAATTAAATTATAACGACATTGTGCGGTGTTCTCTATGGCAAAATATCTCTGGTAATAACCCAACTCGACCGCGGTTTGAAAACGCCCGACGAACCCTCGAGACAGCCGATGACAATACGCGCGTTGTCCCGGCCCCGCACGAAAGACACGCTTCTCGTAATATCGCCTGGTAAATAAAAAATATTATGTGGCGTGACTTGAAAAAAAAAAAAAATGTTTAAAAATCTCGGCGTGACAATAATGACCGGCACGATATAACGCGAGACGCTAGTGCGATAAATTACAGAGTACCTTATGCACTCGATCGCGGCTAATGACATGGATTTTTTTTTTCCGAAATTCAAAATCAAAACACCTCTCTTGTCGAACTCGTTCGCAGCGTTTGTAACCGTCAGTCGGGTGGGGGGAGAGGGGCAAAATTTGTCCGCGAAAGTCGGATACAATTTTATTTTTCGACATCCGCGCACAGAGTATAATTATATATCACTGCACACATCTATACCGTTTGTCGACAGGGGATCGTCGGGATGAGGCGAGTGTAGCGCCTTTTTTCTAATTTTCTTATTACGATTCTTTGTAAAAAAAAAAAAAAACATCGCCTTTTAAAATCCTAAAGTCTCATCAAAAATATAATATCGATGGACGGGCATCAGAAAAATGCTTGTACACTCGCCTGCTAATAATTGTTCGCGTTTTCCAAATATCTACCCGAAACCTAAAATAATAGTCGACGATAACGGCCGCGGCGTCTAGTTTTCTGTTTCCGGCAGTGTATCTCTTCGTCTCTTCGTCGCGGTTTAAAATACAATCGGTGTGTCTGAAACCGTGCTGTTTACTGTACAAAAACTCCCCCTGCCCCCTCGTGTATTTGGAATATTTGCCCCGACACTAGCCCCTAGCCCGGCCACTGTTCGCTGTACGCCGCGAGAGTTAAAGAAAAAAAAAAATTTAAAAAACTCGCCCGGATTGCCGCGATAGACGTGTACAACCGTGACAAATAACCAAACGGACGATGATAATATCCGCGCCGCGTTTTCCAATTAATTTCAATTCGCTAAGATCGTTTAACATATATTATTATTGCTATCGATTGAATTGCGTACGGCAGTGTATATATATATTAATGCATACCGTGTTGAATCGCGTGAAATTCATCGCGGATATCGCTAATAAATAATGAAAAAAATGTACTCGGGTATAATGTGACAACCGATCCGAACCGCCGAAATATGATTTATCACGAGGGAAAACGCACTGCGGTATTATTATTATTATTATTAGGTGTACCTACGCACACATTAAAATATTAATACGTTTTGCGCGCAAACGTTTGCGGTCAGCAGTTTCCCCCTCTTCATTTTTCGGACTTGGTAAAAAAAAGTGACCGGCCGCGTATTGTATTCGTATTTTTAAAAGGCCGCGCGTACTCTTCTTCTTCTTTCGGTTTTCTAGGCCATTCAGGCTTGACGCACGCAGTACCGCACGCTATTCCTTCCATTAGTCTCTTGCAAATGCGTGCAAAAAGAATGAATCTTCTCCGATTTTGTCCAAACATCGTTTTTTTCAGTATTACCCCGGGGTCACTTTATTTCAACGAGATTTCCGATTTAGTGTATTTTTTCACATTTGAATTTGATTTCGTCACACGACGGCCTAACCTCTCTTAGCCCTGGTTTTCACAATTATGTACCTACACGGGTATTTCGATTCGCCAAAAAATACATTTCGTTTTTAATCTCATACAATACTATGTGTGTTCCGCTATACTTTTTCGGGCAATAGATTTTCGTTAAACAATTTCTTACTCGCGCGTACTCTCACCTGCAAAAAAAAAAACATAACTAATTTACGCGCGATTTTTAACAGAGGCGTTGGTCGCCAGTGAAATAAAACTGGATCTCTCCTCTGCGCAGAGTGTTTTCAGAGCGAACGAACGTGGTCGTCGGAAACGAATGATTTAAACAGTTTTTATTTTTTTTTTTTTAAATGTGAGAACTCGCATCGTTTCACTGGGTACTGTTGTCGCTGCTGCGGTTCTCATTGAATTATTCTCCCGCAAATTCGCGCGCACAAATCCGATGCACCCGTCTGGGAGGTCGTATAATAATGGACGTTTTAAGGTCGCTACGCGTGTATTTATTTTATACTGCACGGTGGAAAGTGTATACGAGATATTATACTCGACTAAATTCGATTTCACAGTAGGAACCCTTATTGAGAATCCGACCGATTTTTTACTCGGCGAATTATTTCCGAAAAAATCGACCAATCCAATCAAATAATACACTGCACGCGAGTGTACGAAACGCTCGAAAAGTTTATCGAACCGTACTTATATACTTCGAATACGAATTAATTTCCAGCGAAACGGATACTCGAGTGTACCGACCGGTGTCTAGAACCTTCTGAAAAAAAAGACGTTTTACGATACCCGTATTGTACACGAAACACCGTGTGCCGGCGGGAAAACTTTACCTATCGGTTTCGTTCGCTCGAAACTATCTCCGAAACACATATTGTTTACATTTGAGTGCACGTACAAAAAGTATCCGAGTGTAACTATACCTAGGTACTTTAATTTCGAAATGATAGGGTATGATGTATATAACATCGATATGTGTACACGCCTGTCCGTTTAAAACATTCAAACCAACGTAATACGTATTAATATTGTTAAGCGCCCGGCGTCGTCTGGTGTTTACGGATGTGTCGTCGTTCGAAAAAAAAAAAATAAAAAAATAAGGTCAGGTCGATTCGTATTCATTATATTATAATTAATACACGCGTGTATAGTGCGATTATAGACATTTGTATTTGTAATTTTTTTTTTTTTTTTTTTTTTTAATTGTCATATCGAAAACCGACGATAATATAATTCGAGTATCGTGAATCGTTTGAAATAAAAATAATAAAAAAAATCATCGTCGTTCATTCAACTATATAATGTAGACATCGTACGCGCGACATTATGTTATTATTATGCTTTTCCAAACCTAACGATGCAGACACGATACGACGACGATGATGATGATGATGATGATGATGACGAGACGATGATCTGATCTGTTACGGCGATAATATTCAAAAAACGACGACGACGATTTCCAAAACACTCTCTTTCGCGGTCGTTCACAGACGTAGAAACTATGCGTGCGATGTTTCTTCGCGCTCGCTGCAATGACACTTGCCGGGCCAATAACCACCGCGCGGTTTTCGGTTAACCCCGTATACGGTAGAATGCTCACGTGGAACACATTATTTTTTTTTTCCCATTTTTTTTCTTTTATTTCGAATTGTTACTGAGAGTACGCCGAAAAATTAATCGCTAAAAGAAATTTAAACATATCGCGAGCGTTTACTTCGGGTTACGTGCAGACGGGATATTTTTATCGAATGCCCACTGAGTACGGCCCGTTCCCACTCCCTATAAAAAAAAAAAATTCCTTGAGCAGATTGATCAAACCCTTTGAAATTTAGACGTATCCCAACTGCCCCCCCCCCCGGCGTTGAGAATATTTCCTCTATAAAATAAACTATCCCATTACGAAATCCACTAATTCAACCATTATTACCATTAATTTTCCCGTGGACACAGTTAGCAAAATCTTCTTCAATGGGACGTCCAATAGACTTTATAATCTGTATCCATTTGGACGCAGAAAACTTCCTCAAAAAATGCCCCGACGTGATAGTTGCGAACTATCGATAATCGATTGTTGTACACTGATGTGTTTTTCGGGACCGCGTGATGAACTATAAAAGCGCATCACAAATCATAGGCGGATATTTGATGGGGCTTGGAATTTTCACCTGCATTTTTACGTTGCCCATTAACAATATTATTTTACACTTCACCTACTGTTTAATTGTTGTCTAGCTGTGCCACTAAATTGTGTATAATAAATGCAATGTTATGTGTTATGTTTAATTTGTAAAACCAGTAACAAAGCTATCTTTATTTCTTATCGCTGTTGATAGGCGATTAAAAATAAAACGTACGTTTTGTGAAAATATATTGATAAAAATAAATTCTTACGGATCACTGTTAGACTAATTAATTAAAAATGAATTTTGCGAAAGGAACAAAACTTTCCGCGGCTTTAAAACATTCTGGTTGGTGGTGCTCAAGCCTCTCCCAAGTCCCTGTAATATCCGCCCGCGTCACGAATCCCAAGAGAACGGCGTCATCGGCATAATATAATATAGATAGTGGATCGGACATTTGAATCCCAGACGATCCGGAGACCGTTTCAAGAAAGCATCAAAAAAAAATCTTCTTTAAATACCGGCTTGCCTATATGTATGCGCCTGACTTTAAAACGATAAGTGTAATACGATTACACAATTCGCGGAAAATTGCATAATTTGCACAACGTGTTGCGTTTCGCCTACAGATATTGTAGTTGTATTGCTCACGCACGTACGGATAATAAATCCCGAGAAAAAAAATCATTATTTTCATAAAACAATAATTGTTATAGAATATTTGGTCATCGACGACTACGACGACGACGGCGGCGGCGGCGACGTGTTACTTATTAGTTAGGTATTACAACGCAACTTCCGTACAATAATTATATTATATTATATTGACTTTCTCCCGCGGTACTTTATTTAGGCTAACCCATTGATTTCACTTATCCCGGCGATGATGGTGTTTGGAGGAGCCGATAAAAGACTTTGATTTTTTTTTTTTATTTGTTTTTGTCGGTTCGTCGTATCGTCGTCGTCGTCGTCGGACAAGGTCGTCGTCGTATAGTCTATCCGGGTATCTCCTAAACAGAAACTCGACAGTATAATATTATTATAGTCGCACAGATGTTAATCTCCGTCGTTTATATAAAATTTAAGCGCGAACAAAGGAATTTATCGCTAGTATATAGGTAACTATATACAAATTATAATATAGTTAATTGCCACTTCCGAAAGTGACGAGTCATTTTTTTTTTTTTTTTTTAAGAGCCTCGTTCCCTGGATTGTGTGTTGACATACTATTATTAATATTATTAGTAGTATAAAAGAGAGGATTGTACTTTGTTAGGATATTCTAAAAGTCCCCGTGAAGAATCCTATTGAAGAAGTATTGTTTTATCTCTGGAAAATGTAGAGTAAATTCGATATCAATAACTTTATAATACGCGTTTAGGAAATCGACTCTCAATACTTTTCCGGTCTAAATGTTTCACGAGTCTGAACCAATAAAACAACACTAGATAAACGGTTGCACGACAGATTCCCCTACAAGAAGAAGTATACAAAGCCAACAGCCAATTATTCGTCAAATAATGAAACCCGTAAAATATTTATTTACTCCGTGGATTAGGATCAGAGACGTTTTTAAAGGGGCGATTGGGAAGGGGGGGGGGGGTGTAACAAGCGGCGCATTTTCCCGGGACACCTGCGGGACCTAAAAAATTGCGTTTAAGAGCACGAAATGTAAAGTGCGCAGCACCACATTCCAATGTACTACAGTAAAAAAAAATTGTTGAAATGCGGATAAAGGAACAACGGCCCGAAGCGGTCAAAAATCCAAATACATCAGTGGTTACGATACGCACGCGAAATAGAAACGATTTGTAATCGATTTCGAATATTATTTCGATATACCGTCACATTAAATTACGTATTTTATCGCATCGTAGTAATATTCAAATTATTACAGTCGATAATTATTATATAGCGGGTATGGTACACAACATTGTTATATTAGTATTGCTATATTATTATTGTTATTGCAAAATGTTAGAACGACAAGAAAAAAAAAAAATCCCCCGAAAAATGTTTTACTCGGCAAAACGTAAAAAAATAAAAAAAACAAAACGAGATAATCGTTTATCGGGCGAAAACACCGTGACCCGGGCACGCGAATAATCTCGTAATTTTTCCACCTAGGCGGTAACTGCGGCTGTGGTGTACACGACTCGAGGCCGAAAAAAAATATGAAAATAATAATAACGAATTCGTCGGCATACATAAACTGTTGCATTGTAAAATAAGTGTGTGTAATCGAAAATTATTATATAACGTCGCGGAAAATATGAAAACTGCGCTAAAAAAAAAAACCGTTCGCGTGCCTCTCTACCCGCCCGCCCGCCTGTAACCCGTACAAAAAAGCCGCGCGCTCGGTCTTTCTCAAGATTCACTTTCACTGTCACCGGCACACGGTGCACACAACAATATTATTATTATTGTTATTATTATTATTATATTGATTGTTTCGGCGCTATTATTATGATTATTATTACTATTATCATACACGGACATTTGCTATTACATATTATTATAATAATAATAATAATAATAAAAAAAAAAATAAAAAAATAGGAACCTGACGGCGCGCGTGTGTGTGCGTGGCGACAACAATGCCGCCGTTGTCGTCGTCGCGCGTTCGAGACAAGAAAACATCGTAACGCAATATCGCAGAGTTTTTCATAATTTCGTACCCGTAAGCGGTTCGCTAACCCTCTTCCGCCGCGCGGCCGTTTCGTAAGAACGTAATAACGTAATGACAATATCGATAATTAATAATATGCGTACAGGGTGATTATTTCACTGCCGGCCGTCGGTGAAAATTTCGAGCGAAATCAACGCGCGTTATTCGACGGTGATTGGGTTTTTTTTTTTTGTTACGTGTACGGTGGCGGATTTATCAAAATTTTTCCGAGAAAAATCCCGAAAAGTCGCACGTATTTCAAAGCATACCGCGGACACTCGCGTTACGCCGATGCATCGAGCGCGTGGGAGTGGGCCCGCCCCTTGATCCTCCCGTCAACCCGCCACTGGGTATAATGTATAGACATAAAACCACTAGAGATCAGAATTTTTATGTATATACGTATAAGTTTCGAGTAGATCTGAAACCATTGGCAACGTGTGTAATAAAAACATCGATGGGACATGGTTATCAGTAAAAATTGTACATGTTTTCGTATAATATTATTACGTACATATATATAAATTACGGCCTCACTCGGTTGGCACTGTACAACCATCATATACATAAACCAAATATGTAAACAAACGACCTCAATCGTTATCAGTTCAGTAACCGCGAAAATATAACGGCCTCACTATAATATAGTGATGTTCCATCCGGGTCTGTATTATCGATATGCTTGCAGCCATAATATTTAAGCATACCGAGAGGGCAAATTTTCCTGATTAACCTACATGAAATAATAATAACGTTGTTCGCGCGTGATAACATGAAACATATTTGTAATCAATCGCATGTAATACGTTATCGTGTGCACATAGTTCACGGCATAGAACAAATATTTACACGGGTCACTCGATACAATAATTCGTCCTCTTAAACTTTAGTGTGTGATGGCTGCTGCAGCAGACTTCCGTCATCTTATAAAACATAGGAGACCCTCCCTCTATCGTACAGTTGACCGTAATGGAGCAAAGTCAATTATCTGAATGCGTATAATGAAATTTATTTCCCTTTCACTCCGTAATCTTGCGGTTTGTACAATTTTCGGCAGTAAAACGATCGAAATCATACTCGAAAATTATCGGCGACAGAATAATCACTCTGTATAATATTATAAACGTGCGCGTGCTCGCCCGATAACAATAAATTGTCACATCATTTCCGGATCGATTTGCAAACGCACGGTCGTTATACATCATATTATACGTACGCGCGAATATACGTTTTCTCTTTTAAAACGACAAAATTGTGAATAAAACAGTTTAATATTATATGCGAGAAATAACCTACGCGGTCGATTTCATACACGATAATAAATATGACGCGAAAACGTGATGTATTCCGATAAACATGTTATTCCGTATTCCGTGTTTAGAACAATATTTCGTACCTAAAATACGTCAATAGTATAACAAATTTCGTTACACGCCTACACAGAAATAATAATCCGATCACGTTGTTCCCGTCGAGTTTTTCCACGCGAACCTTGAGAGAACGCTCAAGTTCAATAATAAAATTAAAAAAAAAAAAAAAAATTATTATGTTTTACTATTTTCGCGAAAATAAAACCCATGGAAAATGTTTGTAAAATCAAATACCATACGTACGATTTATTAATAATTACACCGTATATTATTTTTTATCAAGGTTATATTATATACTATATACGTGTACGCGATATTATCGTTACACGTGCATAATTCGCGTACGTCGAACTGAAATCTTCGAACGAGTTTATAAGTAAAAATCGAAACAATATAAACCGTAAATAAATTTCAACATACTATTATAAGAAGTATACAGAAGGAGGTCCTAACGGCACCCAGTAAAGATAATGTTATCGCCTCCCGATCAACGGCGCGACCGGAATTGCATTTTCCGTGGAATGGTTACATCAAACATACAAGTATTTCCGGATAGGTTTATAGAAGAATATAGTCACTGTGCGCGACGTACACGTATTCAAACTTACAAGTAAACTTCTGAAACCGCAATGAAAACTATGCTTATTACGCGGAATCCGTAAAAGAAAATATCTCAAATTTCTGAGAAACTCGGAATTTTATTATTAACACATTGTTATTACTCCGGTCCCGTCATGTTCGCGCCGCTGCTTCCGGCGGTTGACGGATGTGTCGCGGTTTGTTATTCATTTAAAATGGAAATATATCGAGAAAATACGGTTTTTTTTTTTTTTATATATATTTTCGATCGCCCCGGCATTTTTACACGCACATCGCTCGCGTATATATAATCAACGAATACTCGGCAATTTTAACTTTATAGCGTTGGGTAACCGATACAAACTATATAACCAAGTACCTATGTTTTGGCCCCGCGCTTGTTTACCCCTATCCGGTTTGGAACAGGACGGCGGCTGTTGACGATTTCCGGCATCTGACCTAACGGCAATGTGTAAGGGTTTGAGATGATGGCGCAGCGCGAGAACAACAATTTATAAACGTCGGCTGCGTCGCAGAAATAACAAGGGGAAACTGCCGCGTCGTTTCTGTAAGTGAATTGACCGGACAGAGGAACGTTTGAGATCACCGAACCGATATAAAGGTTGAAAAAGAGAAAAATACGGGTTCGTCTGCTGGTGGGCCGTGAAAATCAATCGACACCTAGCAGCGGCGTGTCCGATAATTATGACCGGGAAGGGAAGGGGGGGGGAAGGGCAAATTTAAACTCAAAACGACTACCTTATGCGTGCAATGCCGTCCGGTAAAAACGTCTTGAATTATAATACAGAGCGTATTATAATTGTCTGCCTTCGTTGCCGAAAACTGCCGTACAATATGATGCGATAATATTGTAAATTACAACCTATATTAACACTGTGGTAAGTACGATTATTCGAAGTAATATCGACTGGGAACGCGGGGTCGTTTGATTTTGTATTATTACATTTTTAAATGATATAAAACGCATTATTGTTATTGTTACTTAACGCCGTACAATAATATTGTTCGCGATCGATACAATAAAAAGAAGGCACGCGAACAACTGTTATTGTTAATTTATCACGAAATTTCAATAAATAAAATAATTACTTTATTGAACGGCATTAATCGAGTTTCTCGAACGCGGACGAATGTTGCGAAATACCATAAACTACTTACACTAACGAAAATGGATTCGAAAAAAAAAAAAAAATTTTAGAAAGTATGGTTCGCAATTTCTAAAAAATAAAAATGCAGATATTATTCAGAAGAAAAAAAAAAAAAAATATGACCCAATTTATTTGCAGTTCGTAATATTATTATTATAACTAGATACGTACGATGCCCCTGGGTGCCTGCCTACTGCGTAACACGGATTGATCCAAATCGCGCGGTTGTTATTATATAGGAAGGAAGGAAGGAAGGAAGGAAAAAAAAATCGCGTACGCGCTCGTATAAAGACAAACGAGTTTTTTTTTTTTTTTTTCGAATCGATTCGATTCCGACCACCGAGCGCGGCCGCCGCGAACATTCAATAAACGCGACGCGCACAGAAGAAGAAAAATATACCTGTACAAATAATAATAACGTTCCGAGGCGCAATAATATTACCGTACGCGGCCACCATGATAATATAATACCGCGCGACGTACGCGCTGCGGCGAAGATGTGACCCGCAGTCTGTCGGTTAGGTGGTGCGGTTCTAGAAGAATACGCGCGCCCCGGGAGGTCGGTGTTCGGTCGATCGAAAGGGGCCCACCGTCAAGTCGGTATTTTTATTTTTTCTCCCAACACGATATTTAGAGGCGACAATAAAACTACATTTAGACGACTGTAAATGATGCCGGTACGTTATTATTGCGTTACTGCGAAATGCACAACATAATAAAGGTCAACCGTCTTGCTGTACGTATAGGCGTACAATAATGTGCGCGGTGCACACGAGTCGCCTGCCGTCCTTATCGTGAATAAAAAAAAAAATGTTACTGTATTATAAACAGCCACCGACGATTGGGTAGTTCACAACTACACGGGAGTCGCCTCCCGAAAATGTGCACCGCTGCTAAAATCGCCTCGCGTATGGAATATAGCAGTGGTTTGTAAACCAAACATAATCGAATAATAATATTTGTATGATTTTATTAAAAGTAATAATATACAATTGGTCGATAAAAAAAAACACGATATGGTAATGCGTTTTGAATGAAAATATATTATCATTAAAATTATTTGTTTAACAACGCTGCCGCTTAGGTTAACATATACTAGCCGATATTTCTATGTATACACCTACTTTACATTTTTTTATTTTATTTTCATTCGACTTTTTTCATTTGAGTATTAATGTAATCGAATTTGTTTTGAATTTATAACCGTGCGTGTGTTTTACTTGAACTTTGTATTAAAATAATTACAGTCTCGGTGTGAATTAATTTTAAAACCAAAATCCAATGCTGGCTAATAGGTTATTATTAATAAGTAACGATCAACATAATATAATTACTTCATAATAAAAAAAAAAAAGATTTAAACAAATCTGCATAATTATGCACGCTGTTAGAACATTTTTGAATCGTTTATACATTCATTACATGTATATTGCATGGAGGCGACTAGTACTTAGACCGTTTTCGTTTACGATCAAGTTTAGGGTACGCCGGGAGGCAATTCGTATTCAAATTATCGACCTTTCTGACCTCGGAAGGCGACTAGTATGCGTCCATAATGCGTATCATATATTGCTATATCTGTGCTAAGCACAGAGCATAATGTGCGCGCTGATAAGTTATAAAACACGTATAATATTAACTAGAAACGAAAAAAATTGCGTTTTATAAAGAAAATTATCAAAACTAAAAGCGCGACATTTCTCGCCGTCCACTCGGTTACGTTTCGAGGTTTATACCATAAAACTATTTTCGCTTATAAACAGCACGAAACAGCGTTTTCCCGAGAACGCATTTTTTACGAATGCGTTTTTGAAAAATCGTAGTTTATTCAGTTTGTTAATTTTATACAAAACAATAGTAACATTCGACGGCCGTTATTTTTTTCACCCGACTCGTCGAATTTTACTCTATTCTCGAATAAACTAAACAATCCGCGTTTAATGGTTTAATTTTTTTCGCATAAATTATACACTGTCGTCACAGAGCTTTTTTTTTTTTATTTATACAGACTAGCAAGTATTTATAAGGACAATAAAAAAAAAAAAAAACAACCCCGATAGATTCAATATTTGCTTTGAAACAAAAATTATTATTATTATTATGGTTTTAAAACTCGGACTGCTATCGTCTCGATGAGCTATGCAGAGTTTAAATTTACTTGCGCAATATTTGTATACGCGCGCATTTAAAAAGTCACTTCGTTTATTCGGAATTTTTTTTCGGTTTTCAAAACGTCATACCGAAAAGTTTTTTTCCGTTGAGTATCCTCTACTCTGTAAAATTACCGCGTGGTCCTTTTTACAAAAATCAGATGAATAAAATAAAAGAAAAATAAAAGTGTAAGTAAAACAAAGTTTTTTAAAGATTTTTCGTAGTGTAACTACATTATATACCACTCGTGAATTCAGTACTACGATATAATAACCAAAAACTTTTTTTGGACACATCTACAGCCGGTGCATGTTTTCGTATGATCACGTATTCGAGATTGAAACATAAAACAATAATCATAATCGGACGCGTGTTTTTTGTGCACAGGCGATACTCGAATTTAAAAAGATACATAACACAATATCGAATCGAAAAACGATTGTTTTCTGAGTACACTGTAATAAACGCACGCACGCACGATGTGATTTGACGACGATAAACGAACTCAAGGGAAATGGAGTATAAAATATTATTTAAAAACGAGCGTATCTTTAGTTCCCGAGAAGAAGTGTACAAGTACATTAATGGCGTTAATTTTTTTATTATAATTATTTTTTAATCGTGTTTTGTTATTTTCCTCCTTTTTGTTTGTGGTCTAATAATGACATAAATCTATTAAATTATGTACCATATATTCTATAACATAATAATTTACGTTGAACATTTAAATAGATTAAGACCCTATACTTTTTGTTTGACAAAAATGGCATAAGTCAATATAATTATGTCACTTGAGTCGTTTATACAGGACGACATATTTAGGTTAGGTCATTTAGCCATTTAGCTATTTTCGACATTTAATTTGCTCGTATTTGCTTGTGAACCGTACAAAATTTACTTAAGCCAGTGCCTCCTAAACTTTTTCGATTCGCATAGCCCTTTCTGTAACAAAACGATTTTCTGAGGGCGTCTTTACAAATCATTTAAACCGAAAAACGATTCTGAACGGAGTAGTATTAATCGTGTTTTTCTCATTTTACAGCCGAGAAATCCCAGAAATCAACACACATTATAAAACCGATCGACAATATTGTTATAAGTTTTTTTTTTTTATATTTTAAAAGTTTATAGAAAAATCTTCTGGAAATCTAGAAAGTCTTTTTCCAAATATCGCCGGGGGAAAATCATTTGAAGTACGAAATCCTTATTTTTAGAAAAAACATCATTAGTTTGAAGCAATTTTAAATAGAGAAAGTTTTTCTCCTGGGAAAAAAATCAAAAAAAGACCGTAATCGTATATTATTAACGTCGCTGTTTCTGTTGCCGTGTCATTTGGATTTCAATTTTATTTTTAGACTAGAAAACGGTCCACGTGTTGACGCTGCGACCCGAACACACTTTGGAAACCGCTGGCCTAAGCTCTTCTTTCCCGGGACCAAGGATATATTTTGTAACCGGAAATCCATAGTCGTCGTCGTAGGGTATATATTATAGCATAGGAAGCGACTTTTTTTTTCTCTCCTATATCCCGTACCCGATGATCTACTCGGAGGTAAATAATATTGTATTTCGGTTGTTTTGATCGCGCGTATATTATTACGCACGGGTATACAAAAGAAGATTCAATACGAAAGGAGAACAACAAAAAAAAAAAACAGCAAAAAAAAAAAACAATCGCATTCCAGAGCGCGATGCCATTCGTATATTATAATATATACCTAGCTATTATTATATAAATATATGTAGAAAGATAGAAGATAGGCATCGTAATATTATGATTATAGCGCCGCCGGTAAAAGTTTTAAATGCCGGGTGGCAAAATCGAAACAAAAAAAAAAAAAAAAAGAATATACAGGTATAAATCAACGGCAATAATAGTATTGTATTATAACGCGGTCGGCGGCGATCGGCGTACGAGAAAATACGGGTATTAAAAAGAATAATATAATCATTTTTTTTTTAAAGCGTTTGCATATTATCGGCTGTGGCGTGCGCGTATTGAAAACGAAAGAAAAAAACAAATTGGAATATAAACGCGCGGCACAATGGAACCGACGACGTTAATTATTGAGATCGCTCGACGGGTGGCTTTTGACGAAATGCCGGACGGAACGCATTGTACCGACCTTGCTCCGCAACCATCACTCACACGGGGGCGAGGGGGGAGGGGCAAATACTAAATTTACGATAATATTACGCGGAGAGAAATAGATACAGAGAGAAACTGAGATAAAAAGAGCTAGATATAGAGACAGAGATAAAAAGAGCGATAGAGACAAACGTTATTCCGGTGGCGTATTTACAGACCATATCAGGCCGCAATGCGGGTAGGTAAATACGGGTGGTCGGTTACAATGGCCGTGGACAATTTCGCCGATAAAAATTTCCATAATTAGACCAAAATGGCGACATAATTCATTTAAAACTATTTCATTACCGGCGTTCAGGTCAATGCCGACGCGTTTTCAACTGAAAAATAAAGAAATTTGAATTTAAAAAATAGATACTTAGTCATATAAATAATAGATACTAAAAACAAATGTTAAAGGGAGAGATATCCCTAACATATTTCTTTAAATACGCCACTGTGTACCTACGGAAGAGTTTTCGACAGTACGTCAACGTCGAACGAACCGATATATAATATGTAGTGCCAAAAATAAGACTGAAGATTTATAAAATCGATAAGGTTCGTTTTTTGATATTATGTCACGTAAAAAACCAAACGTCTACTGTAGTAAAAATGAATTGTATCGTTTTGGTTTTACATACCTACCTAGACGAAAACGATTTTCGATATTTTTGTTGACTGTTTTTTAGTTATTTGATTTCAAAAACTATAATATTCCTCGTTAATCAGTAAAACGAATAAAATATATTATAAATAAATAGTAAAAATTGAAAAACGGGTAGTCATAGTTATATTTGAAAAAAATAATTTCCGAAGCAGTTAAGGATTTCACGCAGGGGCGTAAATTTCGCGCACGCATGCATCGTCAGACTAATTATTTGTTTCCACCGCGTTATGTTATTATTGTTTATTATTGTTATTATTGTTGTTGTTTACCTTGCGGCGCGAACGACATTGCGATTTCCGAGATGCGAACCGATAAAAAAAATAATAAAATAATAAGTTTATTATTATTATTATTAAAAGTTTATCGCGTTATCAGTATAAAAAAAAAAAAAAACCCGATAAGACATCGCGGAAACCAAAAAGGACGCGGCGCACATTTTTACGCCGGTGGCGGCGGCGGCGTCAACAAATACCCGTTTACGAATCGCAGTCGTACAATCAACCCTCTCCTCTCCTGCCCCTCTCCCACCCCTCCCTCACCGATCCGACGCTTATCGAATGCCGCCGAGACGGACGACACACCTGTCCGTGCGTACAATAAAAAAAAAAAAAAAAAAAATTATGATAATAGGAGTCGACGGTCCGTCGTGCTGTAGGCATACGCGGCGGTTACACTCGAATCGGTCGTCGCGTCCATCTCCTTTCCGGGACGATAACATTGCGTTCACGATATTTTCGTAATCCGCAAGTCCACGCGCTGAATCGCTAATGCACAATATTGTTATGAATTACACGACGTACGTTATTGTCCCCCCTCACAACCCCCCCCCCTCGGACGCGACTCACGTTCGACCGATAAGATGACTCATGTCGCCGACTTGTACGTACCTGTAACGCGGTGCGCGTGTTCGAAAATCGCCGTCGACGACGATAACTGTAAAATCGTTTAGCTATCGCGCGGGCAATGCCGTCCGCCGTCCGCGGCCGACCGTTACCCCGAGAGCGGGCGGGAGCTCCCGAAAAGAACAAAAAACAAAATCACAATCGGGTGGACGGCGTAAACGCGCGTTTTCGTCAAGGGACTGATTCGGGGGAGGGGGGCATAGGGGCCCGGCCCCGCTCCCCCCCCCCCAACCCCATTGGCGCCGGGGCGGGTTTTTTTTTTTTTTTTTTTTATAACTCTATAGATCCTGATATTACTGTATGCCAATCACAGATAATACGTATGTTATAACATATATTACGTATTATACATTGTCAATTGTAATTTGTGCGGTAAAAAAAACCGTTGCCCTACCCCTCCTTCCTCGGATCTTTGCTCCGGATCCGCGCCTGATTTCATTCATCACACGACTGTGTTACGATATAATATTTTGTTATAGGCGTGGACGATATTAATATTCGCGTTGTATAACCGTGTACGTATATTACGCGCGACAACAACACACGCGCGGTTCCTCATTATTATTTTTTTCTTCCGGCCGTTTTTCGTCGTCGGACAACCGGCGGGTTTCGAACATTACATATTATTATTAACAGTCGTGAACGGAGCGGGCAACAAGCAGCGAAAAAATAATCGTTTCCACAACTATTCACCGACCAGAGTCCGACATACATAACGCTACCAGATACGAAACCCTGCGTAGTCCACATTATAAATCAATGAAACCGGTATCACACAATATTATCGACGTTGATTAAAAATCATTATGCATTTGTACCGATACTCGGTTATCAAGTTGGTGGTTATAACGATGTCAATTACACTAACCGATAATAGCATGAATAATATGAGATACGCGATGACAAAAGACCACGGTAACGTGGCCATCAACCTCTTCGACATAAACAAATAACGCGCATGCGTCTCGTGATGCGATATTATTATTTTAATTTCGTTTTATACGGTATCGGTTCAAATGTTTGTTTTGAAAAAAAAAAAAAAAAAAAAGAAAGAAAATGAAAAAACCTCCGATAACGAATATATTGGTTTATGTTTCCACCCGACCCTTGTTTCCGTACAATAATATTATAATAACATTGATAACAACAATGATATTATGTATCGGTTATTATTATTTCGTATGCGGCAACAATAACTCGGTAACATAATATTTAATAATACGATATCGGATAATGTACTCCGTGCGTATAGAAATGTTTTTTTCGGACGTACGTACGAGTTTTCGAACAGAGCCTCTTTATTTTTAAATTCATTTACGGTCTTGTAAAATGTGTATACAAATTGTCGATACATTATTACAGACGCATGAAGAAAAAAAAAAAAAAAAAAAACCGAAAACCGCTGGTATGTCTGCTGCGGGCGAGTGTGTAGTAAGACAGTGTACAAAACGTGCGTATTATCGACTGGTAAAAACGGAGTTGTTGCAGCTGCGGAATAATTATTATCGTATATTAATGATTGCCAAAAATTGTTTACGAAAAAAACAATTACGACATTAATTTATAGAACGTCGTAAAATTGATATAAAACGAGAATAATTGGCGAAACACCAGGCGCGCGCAGCCGTACCTACCCGTACGTTGAAATACACCGTGTTATAATATTATAAACCGTCCACGTATGTAAGCAAATACATTTTCAGTCAAAGTACGACGCGCGTTTTTAGATTCTGAGCGAGACGCGTGGGTTTTACTAGGATTCTTTTGTTTCCGTGTCCGCAGGCCACTTTTATACCGGACATCCTTTTCGAACCGAAAATCCTACGCGAAAACTTACACTTATAGCACTATTAATGTAATTTTTTGATTTTTCTAAACAATCGGGAAAAACTGACAGTTTATTGTATAATTTGTGTCGATTTCCGGGTAACGAGGCAATGAGGGAAAAAAATACGAATAATACTGTGCTCAGAATCGTTTTTCAATAGCGATGGTCGAAATGGTTAGATTACACTATACATGTATACATATTCTCCCTTTGAACTTCCCTCCTACAACAGCCTGAACAACTTTTCTATCGGACATGTTGCTCCGGTCATCAACAGCTACAGGTTTCTAGCGACGATTTTCGTCTAATTTGGTGTATTGGGGAGGTCGATTTTCGTTTTTTATTTGTAACCATTCATTAATAATGGAGGATAACCGGGAAAAAATACGTAATAACGGTTTCCGTAATTTTCGTTTTCGTTAATTTTTTTCGGAATTCAGTTAAAAATAATCGTAAAGACTTGCAGTATTAACCGAATACTTTTTTTAGCTAGTTTTAGCGCTTTATGCATAAATTGGTTACGCGATAACATTTCAAAACATTCTGGGAATTTTGAACTATTTATAATATAGACATTTGAAATTATAATTGTTATTTTACAAAAAGGATAATATGATAGAATGGGGGAAAAAACGGCGATGAAATAACAAAAAATCGCTCTACGAAAAAAATTACTTATATAAAATAAAATTTGAAAAACGCGTTAACCGTTTAATTGTACATAGTGTTTTCTGCAATATCGTCATAATTACAGAGTTATTATAAGTATTATGTTATATACATAGGGAGTTGTATTTTCCGGCCATTAATCGCGCCAGCAGATAAAATTGCATTATAATAAAAGTTAAAAAAAAAAAAAACGTACCAAACTGACCATGGTTGACGTCGCTACCGTAAAATAATACATTCACTGTCTCTTTTTTATTCGACGAACTTAGGTCCACACATTTTTTATTCAAAAACAAGTAAAACAAACGGGTGGTTTTTCGTCGACGTGATCCCAGACAACCAATCGGTCTCTGCGAGTATTCATTGTTAAACATTGTTATCAGATAAAATTCACCGAATTACATTTTTTTTTTCCAAATTATTCCAATTGTTTAAAATGGATAGTGAAAATTGCAGTTGTATTCAGTGCCGTCAAAACGCAATAATAAAATCGTTCGGGCCGTAGAACTTCGGGTTTTCCGGCACTTGGGACATTCGAGTAATCCGAAAAAAATGACTCACTTTTCGTAAAACTGACGACGACTGCGATATCTAACAGGGATGTTCACTATGTGTGTACAACTGAAAGTGTTTTCGATAATACGCCAAACGCATAAGACATATTTTGTACAGTTATCCGAAAATAAATTTAAAAAAAATCGAGAAAAAATACGGTACCTATCGAAAACATGATTTTGACGTATTTTACAGAGATATTGTGTATTATGACGTATTAGAAAGGAAAAGAAACACGTTTTCCCGATAGGAAACGCGGAAACCGGCGTTGTAAAAATCTAATGTTCGGATTTTCGGAATGTGAAATTTGACATTGGAATTTCACAGATTTCCTGTCGGGACGCCACCGGGAAGAATCCCGGGTCTAAAATCCAAGTCCAAATTTGAACCGGAAAATCAATAATCAAAGACAATTATATTATGAAATTAACAAAAAAACAACACGCTAATGTCTTGAATCCTGTGTGCCAATGTTTGTTTAAGCATAAACCCGACCAACCGACTAAAAAAAAGATTTTCAAACGTGTCGGCACCTCAAATAATATTTTGTTAATTATTTCGCGTCCAGGTCTCAAATATTTTACCCGTAATTTTATTTTTTTAACCGTCGTCCTGCGCGTTTGCCCATCCGCGTTTTACCGGTCGTGCCGCGAGAAAAAGTGTAAACTGCATTTGTCCCCCACCCCTTTCCCTTCCCCTCCCGTTTATCAACTCGTGCCGAACAGATAGAATATTACAATATATTATAGTAAACCGCGAGTGTATTAAGGAATCTCCCGAGTGTATAAAATATTATTATCATTATTATTATTATTATTATATTATGTATACGGCCACGTGATGTACAACAACAACGTCAGGCGATCGTATATACAAAGAACATTATTATGTCATTATTTTTTTTTATTTTTTTATTTTTTTTTTTTTATCCGCGCGCATAATACGAAATCACAATTGCGTTCTGAGGCGGATTTTTTGGCGATTTGTATTTCGGTCGTGTATATATACTCGCGAGCGGGCGATTTTTCGTCATGCAACCGCGACCGCGCGCCGCTTTACAAGAGTTCGTGATCGTGTAAAAAGAAGAACGGAAAAAAAAAGATCCGTACTAACGAATGCACACACACACACACACACACACACACACACATTATTATCATAATATACGACACATAAATAAAAAAATATTATTATTATTATCATCCTTCGGCGTCGTGACTACATTGTTGTCACCGGCGCGCTGCAACAATTAAACATCTGCAACAGTCCCCATCATCTACATAATAATAATACACGAGCGGTGTATTCAGTCCGGTCCGTTAACATTTTTCGACAGTATGAATATTCGCACCGCGGGTAGGCCGTATACTGTTGCCAATGATGTGTAGAAAATTTGGAACGCATATGCATATTAATACTACTGGCATATATTGGGTAAACGACTGCGATCGAAAAACTATTCTGAGACACTATTTTCGGCATAAAACGATAAGGCGATAGCGATCGGCCGTGTTTATTTCCCTTGTAAACGCACGCCGGAAAACACACGAAAATCAAATCGGAGAACTATTGGAAATCGATACGGATCATTTATTTCGAATAGATCCGGGAAATTCGTAACTTCAAATATACGACGTTGGTTAGGAGTATTACCACCAACCGAAAACGTGCGTTATTAGTAAGTTATAGCTTCTTGACTACGATTTTAGAATCTAAAAAAAAGCCGACATGGCCGATGGGATTGCAATTGTTTGGAAAGGAAGTTCAAATAGGGTAATTCAATTTATATCTGCACTCAGCGATTAACTATATTGCCTACGGAAAACGATTCTGAGAGTATTACCGATCGTATTTTTTCCCTTGTTGCACAAGTAACCCAGAATTACTCAACAAACATTGTACGCATAATTACCGGGTTTTGCAATTTATTAAGAAAACTACAAGGGAAATCAAAAAATGATCTCCCGAATGCATCGACTAGATCAAGAATGATACAGAAAAGTCCCTATAATGTTTTTGATTGAAGTAAGATTCAGATATAAAGTTTATTAAAGACACACACACACACAAAAAAACACTTCACAGTAAATGTACTGTTCGCTTCGCTTATTTAAATCTAAAAAAAAAAAATATAATCGTACGACTAATGTACACACTAACACGACGTAATGTACGCATAAAAAATATTATTATCATTCGACATCGTGACTGCATTTCAACAATTAAATATGTTTAGTCCCTGTCTATATATTATACAGTTCAGTCCACGCTAACTGCATTTTTCGACATCGGCGGTAGTCTACGAAAATATTATTATTTCATATTTTTCGACGACGATTACATATGAAACAAACTGCAATATTGTTATGTACACCACATCGACGTAATTTTTTGTTTTTTATCGTTCGTATAATATAAATAAAAAACCCGCCTTTTTTTCCCGCCTTGCAGCGGCGGACTGACGACGGACGATATTATTATTATTATTATTACGATTATATTTAGTGTTTGGGTACGCGATTTATACATTTTTTTTTGTTTTTATTATTATTATTATTTTTTTTTTAAAATGACAGAGTTCGTTGCTCTTGATTTTGAACTGCTGCTACACGACCGCGCCGCCGCCGCCGCCGCCGCCACTGCTGGCAGCAAAACTGCAAATATATACTGTTCTAAACACGAAATAATAATAATAAGTTTCAATATGACACTTATTCGACCACGACCAACGATGCGTTAAGTGTGTATATATATATATATATATATACCCGACACAGGAAACGGTGTGTAAAAGGTGTACAGTTTTGCAGTTATAAACCCATACCTCCGCGCGGAAACAAACGTCGTTTTTATACTGCGATATAATAGTTTGCTCGACAATAAAAATAATACAGTAATAGAGAATATTATATAGTACACCCGATGCGGTGGCGTAAGTAAAGAATTTTCACGAAAAAAATTTCAAAAAAAAAAATAACGTCACACAATATAAACACGTTTTCTCGACCGACTGGTTCGTTTTATTCGCCACTATAAAATTATTATAATAATAATATTAATAACGTGTTGCACGTAAACAGTACTGTAAACGGTTGCAGGTTTGATAATCTATATCGGTTCTGCAAAATTACAGTTAGTGAACAGATCGCGTCGCACGAAAGTGTTTCATTATCCGAACAGGAATCATCGCACGTATCCATAATGTGGTTATGATCACATACTTTTCAAACAGCTCGGCAAAACTTTACAGAACCGAAATCAATTCAACAACGTTACGATTCAATAATTCGCTACGCGTTAGATACAATTGAATCATTGCAACAGTTTTTAATTTTTCATTAAAAATCCGTGGCAACCCAGCATAAGAAAGACAAACAACCTTACAACCGTAAGGAGTAGAGTCACTTCCGTCACCGAAACTTTCCGCTACCTGAATTTTTGTATTAGGGAAATAGTCTTTATAAAAAAAATACCCGGAAACTATATATAAGATACTATACTACATACAATGAATAAATGATATTATGTATTTTCGAAAAAACAAAAAAAATGTAGTGAAGTTCGATTATAAAAATGGTAAGGATAGGGGTTGAAAATTTAAACCCACAAAAGGCACATCTTATTGATACTGACGACAATTTCATCACCCCAGGATTGATTTGGGAGTTTGTGCATAGGGGTGTTTAAAATTTAAAAAACAACCTCCTCCATAAGGGCCACAGCAACGTCAGCCTAACTGTGATATAAGCTTTTAAGATCATTTGGCCCAGAGGGAACCGCTTGGAGTTTCCAAAAGTAACGGATAAAATATAAACAATGTGTATGCAATGCAACAGTATCTATTTTCGGAGGAGGGGGGGGGAGAATTCGACAAATAGAATAACACTAAAACGGCTGTGACTTTTTCGTTTGACGATGGTTTAGAAAAACCGCAACTCGTATACCGCCCTCGGAAATATTCTCGGCTTTAAATGTTGCGATTCCAAACTAAAATGTCAAACTAAACGCCACGATTTTCTACGCGTAACGTTATTTCGCCATGGTCGACTGTTGTAGTACGGCCGGTAGACAATGCGGGTGTGGCGTCCTCTGGTCGATAATTATTTAACGTCACCGGTGCACTATAATAATGTGGAATTCGTACAGTTGAGTATTTTTTTTTTTTTAACCAATCAATTGTGACACGTACAACGAGGAAACTATACAATAATATTACGAGTGTTATTGATAAATATCCGCGAGAAATTCTGCAGTATGCGTATTTAACGGGTACGCGTGTAAATCCTTGAACACGAGGTATAGCGAACGCGAATATTTCACAAAACGAACGTGAACGAAACGAAAGCAAATTTTGTTTTGACGATATAGGTATTCGACTATTCGTTAACTGTATTAAAATATTATTAATTTTACTTTCGACCGTTAAATATTTTCGTAATTGGTCATACAGTGTCGTAGTATGGCATCGTGTTTTTTTTTCTCGTACTTCTGCAACAGGTCGTTGCGCTGTGAAATTAACCGAGTGTCGGCCGGTATGTATAATTTTAGGTTTTTTTTTTCGCAGTCATAAAATTAGCAAAAAAAAAAAAAACCCTCATCTATCATCCGCTCTTCAAAAGCAAAAAATATAATATAATATACATCGAAAAATTAGAGTACATCGACCTACTAGGTACCTATACACTAGGTACTCATCATCGCGCGTTTGTCATTAACCACAAAAACGAGAAATGTTCGCGTTCAAACGAACTACAGCTAAGTATTGTGTTGGGCGGATCGCATCGTATTACAATAAGGTGCATTATTATGACGGTTTTGATATTTCAAACTGCAACTTAATATTATTTTCGAAAAACTTGTTACATAAATTACATAATACTCATTACTATCGTTTATTACGCTAAAAAATAAAAACAAAACCCACGCAATAATATAATGTTAAAAAAAAAAAAACCAACTACTACCTATATATTACGCTGTCAATAACACGATAGCATAGGTATTACACTGACGGAAAATAGTTTAACGGAATCGAATAGTTTTTTTTTTTTAATTATGAAATATTTTTTTTCCCCCCGCTTATAGGTTTCGTTATTATTTTTTATACATATATATTTATAACTTAAAGCGTAGGTACACGTATGTTATAAAATAGCCCATTTATTTTTGAAATGATTTATACCTAATGCCGAGGCGCGTAATAATAATATTGCAGCAATGCACTTAAACGCGATAAAACGTATAAAACGTCCGAGACCGAAATAGGTTTACGATTTTCGAAATTATTATTATTATTATTATTATTCTTTTTTCTTTTTTCACAAAAATACAACATATTACCAGCATTAATAGTATACCGAAATTCGTTCATAAAAATAAAATACATTAACGGAAACCTCGCGCACGTATGGACGACTTCCAGAATAAAATATCGTTGCGTATATATATATATATATATATATACTCGTATTATAGGTATGGCCGAGTTCCAAAAACCCTGTAACACATCATTAAGACGTCGCGGTGTAACTCCCAAAAGGAGGGAAAAAAACGAAATAAAAGAGACCACGTAACGAGACCGCGAGGGACATATTATTATCCCGCTCAAAAAAAAAGAAAAAGAGAAGAGGGTTTAAAAAAACGCATGGTATTCAACGAATCTCTCGCCCTGCACCGTATAAAACGTCATTCTCTGTACAAGCTTAAAACTTGCCCCGACGGCATTCCAGGGACGAAGTTAGGAGGACCAGAGGGGTCCCAAGCACCGCATTTCAAGGGAACGTCATATAATAATCGCTTTTAATCGCTTTCAAGGGGATGCTATACGCATGCATATTAATTTTTTATGTCTTGAGAACGTACCACATGGGAAATTTGCATTCAGCAGAACCAATTGTACGCTTTTAATTTCAATGATGTAGTGAATTTATATCTATCATCAGACTTAAAGGTAAGAACATTAGCTGAGTTTGTACGCTATTGATTTTGTCCGATATTTTAATTTCCAAGAGAGAACTGATTATTCTTAAATAATTGTAATATTTCACACGCTCGTGTCTCGCTTTAAAATTAAAATAACGAAAAAACAAACAACGAACAACACGCAGATACGTTTGATAGTAGATCAATCAATTGTATATTAAAATGTACAGCCCAAAATTGATTCTGCTAAACGCAAATGTCCCATGTCGAGCGTTTGCCATAACGAACTAACGACGGATACAACGAATGCATGTGTACCGTTTCCTTAAATATATACATTTTTATTGGAATATAAGTCCCCCTTTTTTTTTTTTTTATTTCCATTTCAGATCGTGAAGTGAGCTGCTAGATCTCTTGATGCTCGAAATTTTATTGTGATGTAAAAAAAATATGTTAAATATGAAAAGGTGCTAAGGAATAATGTAATTTCTTTAAAAATATCAATACATTCTTTCCGATCAATGTTTCCCGTTTTTTTCCGGCTTTGCTCAATTTGACCAATGCTTTCTGGGTCTCTTTCCCCCGCCTTCATTGAAATGTTTTTTTTATTTGATCTCGGTCCCCATTTTTACTCATGTTCAAACCGTCTGTTACAGTACCTGGCCTCTCGATGAGATTTCGTACATGTGTACTGTTATTTTTTTTTATCTCACGTAGCTCCTTATATTGTTATTGTACCTCTTACAGGTAAAAAAAAAAAAAAAAAAAAAAAACGCTACCTTATACCTAATATGTTTTAATCCTCGCGGCACTCGACGGGAATACTATCAGACTATACAAACGGTTAGGAAATATTATATAGGTACGACGTTGTGTCGGAATATCGGAACAAACAATACTAATAATATAATGTCGTTGGGAAATCGTTTTTTTACCACATTGTTGTGCGAGGCGATACCGGGGACTAATAGGTTTTTAAAACGTTACATTCAAAGGTGTTTAGCCCCGGTCCGCATAGTTCAGGCATTATTATTCAACCCGTGACTAATAATTTATTAAGATTATACAAAATGAAATATTACGTCGTCCGCGCTAAATTATATTTCGGCTTAACCTTATTATTATAATAGATACCGACCGAAGATTTACAAAGTAAAAAAAAAGAAAACGTTACCGCCGGAATATTGTGACGAAATATTTATACCTGTTCGTGATTGCCTGTTGGGCCACACAAGATCGAAATAAATTCCCGTAAAATCCAGCACTCGGCCACAGTCATTGTAGTAAAAAAAAAAAAAATAAAAAAACCCGCGCGCGACAAAACCCCTAAAATCTGCGGTCTGCGGCGTTTATAACACTGTTATTTCGAAATTAGTCATATCGCGATGAGAAGACAAAACCTCGGAATTTCAGTGGTCACGGGCTATTATTGTATTAATCGTCGTCGGTCGACAATTATTATTCGATATCGGATTTCGGTTTTTTTTTTCAAATGTCTCGTGGATCATCAAAAAAAAAAAAAAAAAAAAAACGTTTATAAACGAATCGGGTTTACGAAACATTATCGTCTCGAGGTTTTCGATTTCAAACATGGGATCGGGTGTCGGTTTCGTATCGGTAGCCGCGGATACGGGAAAAAATCCAATATCGGCTCCCGCACTATCATATTATTATAAAAATGATACGATGACGATAATCGATGCGTAGACGAAGTCTCGCGTTAACACTATAATAATATATACTTTACTGCTGTTCTGTATATAAAAAAAAAAAAAAAAAACCGATTAAAACCGTCTTACCGCGAGTAATAGAAAGTGTGCCACATTACGAAATTCGTCGGGACGGGCGGGGCGGCGGCGGCGTCGGTACGGCTGACCGGCACACCGTATTAATATAAAGGAAGTCCGTCCGAAAAAAAAAAAAAAATACATACCGGAAGAGATAAAGAAACCGCCCAATAAACGTATACAATAATACGCGTTAAAACCTGTCTTCGGGACGGACGGCTGCGACACAAAAAGCAAGGAGATTTCGACCGTCCCGAAATGATAACACCGTATACGGCGTTTTTCGTGGACCGTCGTACGAGAAATTATTTTTTTTTTTTTTTTTTTTTTTTTTTGTCCGCGGCGTAAACTCCCCGGAGGTAAAAAACCGATTTTCAGTCGCAACGGTTCGCAAACGGAACGGAACAGACGACGTGTCCCGCAGCAGCCGCCGACCGATGAGTCGCGATCGGAGCATATAAATAATATAATAATAATATCGGTACCGTTGCCCTTGATCCACTTTCGCGCGACGACTCGGCGGTCCGGTTTGTTTGTATTTGTGCGCGACGCGCGTGTGTACCTTGTGACCGCCATTTCGGTAATCGGTATATACCCAATGTAATGTCATTACGATTGTTTTAGCGGGCGGGCGCTGTTGAGTGAAAAGTCGAGTCGAGTAAAACGGACAAGTGTCTACACCGCCGGGACGAACTCGCACAACGAATTATCGCCGTACGCGACCGGGTCTTAAATGCGGTCCAACCCCCCCACCCTCCCCCCAATGATCCAAAACGGAAAAAACGTTCGATTTGTCCGCGTGGTAGGTACTCGCCTCAAAATACGCGGGATTTATCGCCCGGCGGTATACCCATTTCGTTCGAAACATTTACCGAGATTTTCCGCAGCTCCTAGCTCTTCGACTTCTGTCGACTACTACGCTCAGAATCGATTTTTCGTTAGCGAATATCTATCTTTGCACGTAGTGTAAACCGAATGGCCCGTGTGTATACTTTACGCACCTTCCCATAACTACCCATTTATACAGACAGTAGAGCGAACCTACTCGTAAACAGTATCGACTTTTTTTTTTAGTTTCGATATCCAAAAGAACGAAAAAAGTTGTTTACTGCGAAAACTATGGTATTTTTTTATTTTTTTACCTTGAAACTTTTTTGTCGGAATAACGTTTTTTTAGTTTTCCCGGGACGTTTTTATTTTTTGTTTTAAAATTTATCTGTATGAATCGCTCCAAACATAGGACCCGCACTTCCGAGTGCTTATCGTGGGTAGTTATTTTTTGTTTATCGATTTTGAATACCGTTTTGAAAAATACTAGAAGTGCGGTAGTGTTTTACGGCAGCGGTCCCCTTATTATAATTTATTTAAAATCACACACTTTCATTTTCCTACGTGGAGGGAAAAAACGCGAATCGCCGCCGCTCGTCCGATGTTATTATAATGTGTTGTCGTATCCACATCGCATGAGGTCAACGAATAGGAGTGTACACGCTATTATTGCAAGCAATCGTATAGTATACGTGATTTATTTAATAAACGTTAATTCTCACGCGGACGGGCGAAAACATCAGAAACCGCGCCGGTACAAAAGTTACTACGGTCGTAGCAAATTAGGTGGTAAAAAAAACTTTTCATAATATTAATTAAACGTCGAATACACGATTAAAAAAAAAAAAAAACCGTATTAAGCCTATAGTTTATTAACTAAAAGAATTATACACATTCTACCGGATAATCGGTAAAACGTACGCTCAGCAAACGATTGGCACACTTGTTGTTATGCAGGTACCTAATCAAAAGAGTTAAAATCATTTTTTACACCCAACCTAGGTATATTATATTCTCTCGGCCGTCCTTCACCTTTCTACTTTACGCCGTGCGTATTCGGTTTATATTCTTTAAAGTGGAACTACTATATTTGCCCACACGTATACAAACACAAATCTGTTATTATCAGTTATTATCCTCTTGTATATAAAATATATTTACCGACGGAAAGCTTGCTATAGTAACCTTTTTATTTTTTTTTAACGTATTAATATATATATTATTATATATATATACACATATTAGATTCTGAATAAAAGAAGCTCTTCGGAGAAACTATTAGTTTTACAAAGATGTGTTTTTTTTTCTTGGTAAACATTTTTACGGACAGTAAAAGTTCTCGGATTATGCATTGTCATATTACCTTATTAAAAAATGCGGATTCAACGCCCGATGGTTTTATTGTTTTATTTATTGGTTTTATGGTTTTATTTGAAAAATCGTACGAAATCCCCAATACTTTTTCCATTAAAAAATTGTTTTTTTCACTATGGCGATTAGACAATTGCTCCAATTTTTTCACGCAGTACCTAAAGAACGTGCAGAATTTCTGCCGGGCGGTACTTTATTTGCTACATTTATTGCGGTTTTCTACAGTTCACCCCCGTCCGAGTTCTTTTTTGGTTGTTTGATTTATGTTCATTTCTGGGATACACTGACGACAAGGGCAACAATCACGACTATAACACTTTGTCGATCAAAATCATTTTTTTCGTTTTCAATGATTCATCGTTACCGTATATAAACTAAATTACGTATCATAAACTACATATCATATACCATCCTAATTATCGTGCACCTATAACATTATTCTACCCGTGAACAATACAGACTATTTGTATGTTACGCGTTACGTCTTATAAAATAAGTTGACTTCGAAGATGAGCGTGTAATGAAAAATATGTTGACTTAATAATTTTGTTAACGAGTTTATTTTACCATATTGCTGTAAATCACAAATACCAAATCGGGATATGGCTAAACGTAATTAAAATATCAAAAAACGAAAATTACGGTTTCAGTTCGAATTATTCAATAAATAATAATATCACAAGAACCTGTTGCTTTCGTTAATTAATATCATATTGTACTCAAAAATAAACCGCGGTATATTACCTAAGTATATAATTGTAAACGGTTTCAAACATTTGAATAAAATTGTGGATTTATAGTATAGGTAGTACCGAAAACAGGTTTCCGGTTCATATAAAAAATAAAAATTGAATACATAATTATTATTGAATTATAATATTATTATTTTAAAAGAATCGCTCGTGTATACGAAAGAACTCATAAATATTAACGACGATATTTCATTTTAGAAAATTTTAACAACTGATAACTAATATAATATTATTTCTTTATTGAATGCGATTCAAACATTGTTTTTTCTCAGAAACTATCTTGATATAATTGTTAAATAAATAAAGGCCGAGAGACAACGTATTGTTGCGGAAAAAAACGTGGCATGGAGATGGACTGGGATTGAGAATAGAATATAGACATTGAAAATGGGGTAAAATATAGGGTACGAAAGCTCTTATATATTGCAGCATAATTATTATAGAGAAAATTGTCTAGAAATTTAAAAATGTCGATTTTTATGTATCAGGTATATTTATTTGAATAAATAAGTATATCTATCACATAAACTCCTGAACATTTCGATAAAAATCTATGCATAACAATGAATAAATAGTTGTCGGAAAAGAATTTTACTGCACAATTAGATAACTTTTATTTGTAGTAGTCTAAAGAGTTTAATAATTACAAAAGTCGCAGTTAAGAGTAAAAATGAAGTACGAAGTTTTTAATACAAAAAAAAAAAAAAACGTATACTCATATAATATAGGTCAAATTATATTTTGCTCTGTCGAGAAATTAAATCGATTTTCGAATATTTTCAAGTAAAAATCGTGCGAATTACTATTATACGTCTCTCGGCTGGCGATCGTTGTATATACGCATAATATCATCGCGAATATTATTGACATTACTGCGCCTTCTCCTCCCACTACAATTAATCCTCGTCGTCTCCTATTCTTTCAACAAGTTTTGACTTTCAAACGCGTTTTTTAAACGGCACGTCGTCGTCGTCGGTGTAGAACATTTAGGTTAGACAATAGTCGCGACACTATATAATATTATACGGTGTAGAGGTACGTACGTTGATGTAGGTTATGGCGTCAACACGGAGTGCGAGTGTATAATAATGATAAATAATAGGTAGGTACTTCTAATAAGTAACAACGCCGCTTGTAAGTATATATACGGGAACGTTTTTATAAACGTATTAAACTCCATGTGCCGTATGGAAGAAACTAATTATTATTGCCTAAGTACTATGCACACAGCCCGTACAGGGTGATCGATGTAACGAAAAACGCTCACTATGTCGAAAAGTATTTGTTTAGAATATTTAAGGAACAAGCAAAATGGTACATTACCGTTATTTGTAGATGTCGCACCTTTATTTTTTACGGGCAAAACGTTGATTATTATTTAAACGTCACACAAAAAATCCAAACAAATTACCATTATCCCTCTGCTAGTGGTGAAACGAACCTAAAATATTCCAGAAGCAACTTATGACCTATCCAATACCCCTGAATCTTAAAAAAATTGAATAAAATCGCGAATCAACCCGATTCTGAAAAACCACGTTCGTTTCACCACTGCCCACTATCGACAAAATGACAAACTCAAATATTGGAATATCTCGTCAAAATGGTAAAAAAAATAAATACAAATGTCGACGCCGAAATTGTATTCAACCTAAAACTTCGTCTACGGATGGAATTATTAATATAGGTCGCAATTTGAAAGTCAAAAGTGGTTTCGTCCCAATAAAAATAAACGTGTCAAAAAGAAAACAAAAACGATCATGTAACGTTTTAGAAGAACTGTTTCTTAAATTTTCTAAAAAATTATTTAAAAAAAAAAAAAAAAAAAAGGAAGACTTTCCGAGATAACGTGAGTGGTCTTACGTTAATTCGTAATTTACCGCTCTGTACACGTTATTGTGCAATTACTTAAAAAGCGTCGTGCCTACTATTATAAATATAATATGTATATGAGGTGTACAAAATGTACCTGCCTACTTCAAAGAGATTATAAACACGCGGCTGCGGATTATTATCATATAACATAATAATATTATTGTAATAATGCGGGTAGTATTTTAAACACGCGCATAATATGACATAACTTTTCGAAGACGACTCGTGTCGGTCGGCTTTTTGAATACGTTCCCGGGTATACGCACCACGCAATAATAATATACCAACCTAATAATATAGTAATATTATATTATCGTGTTGCGCAAACATGCGAAAACTCGTTCGACGCCGGGTATACAACGACGATTGTGGAGCAAAAATAAAAAAAAAAAATCACCAACTTGAGGCTTATATCGTCGTTGTTTTGTATACAACAATAACATTATATATAGTAGTATATCTTGTTTTTTTTTTTTTTTTTTTTTTTCATTTTACGTTTACTTTACGCGCGTATATAACATGAAGCGTATAAAACTCGAGGACATCATCGTGCCGCGATCATGTCCGTACTTTATCGATTTATCGTTTAAAACTCTAACGGACAAACACTATTTCTCGATTTAGGAATTATAAGGATTTCAAGATTTATAGAATTTGAGATTGATACCGTAAGCGCAAAATGTCCGAATTTTTTTCGCATAACAACCCCTAATATCGATGATGTAGACTAAGTATTGATAAGGACTTGATTGACGGGAGACAGAAAAAACCGCTTGCGGTTTGAGGAAGTTAAAGAATCGATTTTGGGCTTTTCAAATTTAAACGTAAAAACGTTGTGTATATTTGTTTTATTAGGTTTTTTTTACGACATTTTGTAGATATTTGTTCGCGTCGTCCTTTGTATAGCACCTGGAAATACGTGCAGTGTATGTATACTTGATTATATTATTACACCCACGCACATCTATCATCGGGTATTACGTTTCGGTAAACTTGACCTTTATGAAGACATATTACGTATATATATATATATATAAATACATTATATACGTTCAGCCGCATAAGCGTGTGATGTGTACCATGTATTATCAGAGCTACAGGCACCAGCTGTCTTATTCAGGCTATTACCGGTTGAATCATAAATAAACAGAAAAAAGTCGATTTTCTCGAGACAACAAACTCGCGACGCAACGTCGTTTCTTAAAAGTCTTTTTTTCGCGCGTTTTTTTATCGCCGAGATGCGAAACAGTGTAATTTTATACGAGTATATCTACGACGGGACGTGCATATCAAACGGGCCGTTTCCGGAAAAAACGGCACGTGTTCGTATATTATCAATATCCGGTACCTACTGCAGCAAATCGGACATGAACAATTTCCACCGCCCATTTGAACGCGATTTTAAAATTATATATATTGACGAGACACAACATAATATTATAATGCGGGATTATTAACAGATTCCTGTGACTTACGCAACGTGGGTTTTCAACGACTGGGCTCTAGCTATTTACGTTTAGGACACTTAAAATTCCTCGAACGGTAACAGGTTCGCACCAGCGGGTAGGTTATGGGTTTTTGTACCAAGCGGAGTAGCCCGGAAACACCTGCGGTCGTATCGTATAGTACTACTCGAAATAAAACGCCTTCAAATGACCCGTGAACATTTTAGAGTAAAAAAAAAAAACAGTACTCGCGCTCGAATAGGCTTACGAAACGCGCTCAAACGAATATAGTATAGTATTTTAGGATAATAACAGAAAAAAAAAAATTAATCCGCACTCAGATACGTCGGCGGATCAAACGATTTGACATCGCACTCGGTTCACGGCATCGCTAAAAACTCAGTTTTATCCGCACACGTACGGCAGTAAAAGTGCGTGTAATTATCGTTTCGTCGTCGTGTGTAAAATACGGTAACTCTTCAACATTCACCTGTCTGCGCCTATATTAAAATAACGTCTTTTGCTGGTCCAGAAGACATGACATCGTAATATTATTATAAATATGTTTATACACATATTTATACGAATAGGGTGAAGGTCATCGCCGTTGTCATATTGTACTCGACTGTACATTATAATATTCTTCGAGCAACGTGATTTATGCTGTCGGGTAAATAAAACAACCTAACCTACGAACAAAATCGTTTTTTTATTATTCTCCTATCCGGAGTACATAAACACTCTCTCGATCCGTATATAATATTATAGTGAGTCCTTAGGGTAGAACGACGACGACGACGACGACGACCACGACGAACGACGTGTGCGCCGCGATTCGTAACCGCGATCATATTATATGGCCAGCTGACCTCAATCAAGTAGAATATTATTATGTGTGTTTAGTTTTGACCCAAATCGGTGTAGGTATACTCGTGTGTTATATAGATAGGTACCTACCTACTTAAAGAGCTAGGAGGATATCCCGACTTCGGTCATACTTTAAAATGCTTGAAACATTCTATTATATATATATATATATATATGTGTAGGTACCATATTGACAATATTACATCGGACGACCTAAAATCGTTTTTAATCGAAGGTACACACCAGTACGCTTTTAGTGGCCGTAACGCGCAAAATCATTTAGAAGAAAAAAAACTAGTCTAATTTATTGCTTTCTCTTAACTGCGAAAAAAAACAGTAGGTAGGTACAATAATGTGAACTATGCGATCAAAAATTTATTTTTTCCACCAGAACCTGTAACCTTCTTATTTTTACGATCTAAAACGTGGAAAATTCTCCGTGCAACCCATTTTTCCTCCCAAATTATTTAACCACATACATTTGTATTGGTAGTTACTATAAATAATATGAGTACACCACGAGAATAAATTTATTTGATTTATTCTACAAACAATAAATTATGACTGTCGTTCATAATCAATAATCTTTTTGAGAAGAAAAATCCAATTAAACCGATTAATACTCGATGATCGGATTATTTTAGTATAGATATTATTTCGAAAAATTAATATTTTTGAGCAGCTGAAAATTCGACATTACTTTATCATAATTCATAACTAACGGATTCAAAATGGTCGTCCGACTACCACAATTCATCACTATTATTATAACAGTTATTTGCCTAAGGTTATTGAAAAAATTTCAAAACTAGACAGTAAATACATTATAATTTAAATTAGGTTTTATTTAAAAGTATTAAAAACATATTATGGAATGAAAAGTTAGTATGGATATTTTAAAATTGCATTTTCCCGTTCTATGACCGTCGCCTATATCCTCCTCCTACGACCTCATCCAACCATTCTGATCATTATTATATTATTGTATTTAGATAGTTAGGTGTTTGTAATTTTACTGCGTCCTAGCTGTTATAAACGTTACTAAGCACGGCATTTTACGCCTCAGGTGTGTACACGGATTTCGGATGTTGAAACGTGTTAGAATATTGGCAATAACCGGTGTGAAACAAACATAAATTATTTTCGGCAAAATTCTTTTAAATTTCCGATTTATGAAATAGATACAAGCGTAATACTTTCCTAAAAAGTACCGTCCCCGTTCGATTTCCTACTGATTTTCGAGCGTTAAAAAATAAATAGACCGGTGATATTTTTTTGCGGTTTTTAATACAGGTGTAATGTGTATAGGTACTTTGAAAAGTGCACTTTACGACATCCGTCCGGAATAATCGAAAACCGTACACGATAATAGCGCGTTCAAACAAAATCGAATATTTAAATCACCGTTTATACATCTTATTTATACCTACAACGCGTTATATTGTACGCCGGAAAAAAAAAAAATTTAGAAGGAATTGTATCTTTTAGAGTATAGGTTATGCTTATGCCGTATATATAGTATTACAATGTGAAAGTTTCACGTCTTGTCCAAAACACGCATATTTAAAATGTAAAACGCGTGGAATATAATATAATATTAATTTATTCGAGATGTGCGTTTAATAATATAATTCGAATCTATGTAGTATCTATGTATAATAGTGTCTGTATCGTGTAACAGCAAAAATTACACTGAACGTTCCCTTTTTTTTCTTTTTCTTTTTTTTTTTTTTTTCGACGAGATCACACCAATCGATATAGTATTATTAATACGGATTATACATAATTCAACATGATCGCGCGCATGGTTGTCCGAAACGAATATGCATTCTACATAGTTACGTGTGCAGAAACCTTTTTTTGAAAGAAAAAAAACCAAACCCGACGGGTAATCCGATTGTTTTGCCGGCCTTGAAATGGCGTATACATACGATTTACGCTAATGGGGAAGTTTACACAGATAATAACACGGACGTTTGGATGTCGGAAAAAAAAATACTATTTAAATTACACGGGTTTTAAAAACCGTACGGGTATAGTATAGTCAAAATTTCGTATGTATATAGCTTTTTTTTTTTTCTGCGGATTGCATAATGTTATAACGAAAAAAAAACACGTTCGTTCGAATCGAATTCATCAATATACCGGCTAAATAAAAATACGGACGGGTATTATTTTTTTTTTTTTTGCTCGCTCTTAATGTCTCTCTCTCTTATTATACTTCTACGTCATAATGCACGGTAACTTTCAGATATAAGCAGGTATACATGATAATATTACGAGTATACTGTGCAGACGTTTGAACACGAAAATTGCTATAACCCAGTAACATTGAAAACTACAATTGCATAACGCCACGTGTACATAATCGTTGTCGTTCGAAATAGATATTATAATAATATTATGATTGTGGTTAACTATCTCTGCCTGTATGCACAACACGGCCATAACAGTACATTTTACAAACGACATTCCCGTAGGTAGGTGCATGTACATCGTATGTCACGGGCTTTCCCGTAGACGTTTGTCCACACGACAATTCTGCCCCATCAATCATATTGTTGTTGAATCGTCTGCCTCTCCCTCGCCCTTATTACGTTTACTGTATACTTAAAAGGTGGATAATAGTTTTCAAATGGCGCCGAGAATTGGACGAAATTCGGAAGACCGAGTGCGACCCCGCCCGCCACCTTAAAAAAATTCTTTGTAAATTAACCGACAAAAAAGTAGGTGCCCAGACACGTGCGATGCACATTAATAATGCGTTCGTACGAAAGTTGCAGACTGCTGTCGAATACCTGTCTATACATAATAATACTATATTATCTATTCATCTTATATCTGACTGTCGGCAATACATTGTAAACATAACGTATACATATATTTTATTTTAGCTACTGTTTTGAAACGTATTTGATAACAATAATAATAACAATATGAATATTATCACCGACAAATAAAAAGATAATATATAATATGTGTATACTTTCTTTTTTTAAATTTATATTATTTGTTTCGATTCATCGCTCGTCGCTGACGACGCTACTCGCCAAGTAGTGTGTTACACAATTTTACACATTGCCTATATAATAATACATATTATTGCATAAAATCGTTCGGTCGGTTTTATCGTAAATTATATATAGGTACCTAGTTATATACGTGAATATCGCGCGTTTTTATTTGTATTTTTTAAGTATACTCACGACCTGCTGCGCCGTCGATAGTGTTGGTATAATAATATCCAGTTTGCGAGTTTCTGAAAAAAAAAAGAAAAAAAAAAAACTGGAACTCGCCGAGCGCGTCGTTTGTAGGCCTAGGTCACCGCATCCGACGAATTGTGGTATCAAGTTCAAAGCAATACCAATATAATAAATAATAATGGTCGACTACAACGACGGTAGGATATGCAAATATATTATTATTCTTGCACGGTGAAAAATAAAACAAAAACAATGTGCACATCGTTAAAAAAAAACATTAGGTTTTATATACCAACTATACGTATGTATTACACTTTATTATACTCGTATTCGTTCGTCTACGTATAATACACGGTCAATACTACTGTACGCTTCTTCTCGGGCTCATCGGGTTAAAAAACATAAAACCGTTCAACCCGTTTTACGGGCAATTATTTTTGTTCTCACTTCTGCGGCAGACACAGACAATATACAACAAAACTGCATCAGGTATCACCAATGTCGTAAAAACGACGCAGCGCAACCGTATACAGTTTTTAATAATAATAATTTAACATCGTAGGTACTCGCATATTATAAAAACGTACATTTTTCTTTCAGTTTTTCTTTTATAGCGAAATAATTCTTAGTCTTTTTCCGCGAAATTTGACCTTTAAAGCCGCGTTACGCCACTAAATACAAAACTCGCCACGTATCCCATCTGTTCTTCTGTGCGTCCGGCTTCTCTCGGTTTTCGGACCCTGCTGCCTTAAGAATATTTCCTTCTTTTGTGCCTTTCCACTAAATTAGATTTTATTTGTCTCTGTCTGTGTCGCACGTAATATTTTATAGAAACATAAGCATCCCGCACTTCCGCGATTGTCACCATCCAGTTGAGTTCATGGCAAATTTTCAAATCATTCTGGAAATTTTTCGGTTATATGAAAAAAGTTCAACGTAATGTAGTAATTTTCTTGTAAGCGCTTTAAGTTCAAATTTTAATGAAAATAAATGTCGATAAAAATTCAAAATATATACCATGTTTTAATCGTAATAGGCAGTGCTAGATCCTAGGGTTGTTTAAAAGAGGCAGATTTTATTAAAAAAGTATACATTAAATAAAGAATTAAAAAATATAAAGAATTACCAGAATAAAGAAAACCAGCCCAAAGGCGAGTAATCACCATGGCACCCCTTGTATCCTCCACTGCGTCTCATACGTTTCACTTCAAACAAACAATAAAGGTATGCTTACATTTCTGAAAAAATAGTTGAGATACTTCATCTCCCTGCGTCCTCCCTCAATTCGAGCACTTTATACTGTATAATCTCCTCAATTCATTGTGGTTTAGTAACAAAGATAAAAAAAGCCTCGTAATTTTTCGCATTAATCAATATAAAATAAAATGTCATAGTATATATAATATCGAATTGCGCACATTATTTAAATCATAAATCGAAGAGTAAAAAAATATTATGCGACAATATAATATATTTTTTTACACGCGATTCCCCATAACGCGCCAACGCAAATAATACTTTATATTATGAAATATTTTATCTATTAGTCGTATTCTATTGCCGATAGAATTTATATATATTTTTTTTTGTAAACGGAAATAGACCTGTATCCGGTTGCGTACCAAATATTATACTAAACGTATAATTCGAGACTATTGTATTTGGGAGTAAATTATCAACGCGTTTAAAATAAAACAAAAATATACTGCTTTAAAATAATATTATTTACTAAGTGTGCTCACCCTGTATAAAATGACTGAATTACTCGTTATTTTCTGGACAGAAATTTATCGTTGAAAAAGGATACTTTTTCGTGTGTATAACAACCAAATTAAATAATAATAACTGTTTTTTTTTTTATTCGTGTCACAAAAATAACCCATAAATTGACAAAAGAAAAAAAAATTTTATTTCGTTCAAAAAATACCATAAACCTCTGTATCAGTAACCGTTTAGGGGTTGAATTTCGAGATAAAAAGTATAGACAGTATAACCTTCCTTCGGTTTCGAATGTCAAGTGTGCAAAGTTTCATAAAACTATCCATTTATATACCTATAATGGACAGAAAGATATTACAGACTTTCAATTGTACACACATAAGAATCGTAAAACACGTATTAGTTTATTACAATATATTTGTTTACGATTATTATTATTAAAATCTCGCACACACTCGCTCACACAAATACTTACATACGGACGTACCCGAGGCGTTTTGAAGCCTACGTGTGTAAGTATTACAGACCGAGGCACAAACTAAGAAAAAAAAAAAATGTAATTCGTATAATATTACAAGAGAGAGAGTATAGTGTATATTATTGTGTACGTTTCAAATATAATTACGTCATCACCGCGTTAATGATAATGTTAACAATAATCTTAATTATACCGTAAGTGCATGCGGTTAGAGTATTAGGCGCACAGTGATAATAATATTGCCATTATTATAAATTATTTAACTCGTGTTCCATTATTAATATTTGCAATGTATTTCTCTACGTACTACTGCAATAGAAACTAATGATCAGGGAAAAAACCATATTCAAATTGTTAAGTAGTTTTAAAATTTACTAAAAAAAAAATATATATATGAAGTTAAGTTACTATGTACAGTGTTATAACAGACGCGGTTTATTATTATTCAACACGCGGTAATCATACAGTGTTATTAAAACGATAACAGTTAATAAATTGTTTAAATGAAAAAAAATGTATCTAGATAACTTGCATAGACCTTTGAAAAAAAAAAAAAAAGTAAAATACAGTTCACTAAATAAAATCGAACAATTAAAACGTTAAATTAACTGTATTATTATCTTTATTGTCTCACGACGCGGCAAAAAAACCACAAAGCATTCGAAAGTTATTTAACATAAACGAGGTTGAGTATCCTCGAATAATAAAAAAAAAAAAAAAAAAAAACAAATAACTGAAACAAAACAATACGTATCGGTATTACCCATTCGTATTTCGTTAAGTTAATAATCTATTAACCGCAGATATATTGTGACAATAATATTATTATACTTTATATTATTTATTAATATTCTTTCGTAAAATGTATTCGATTTAGTGAAAAATGTTTCGTTTGCGGGAGTACCTACTTAGAACCGCCACCAAAACAATAATATTCCCGATGAACATTATGAACATAATGAATCAATGCGAATAATAATATGGTTATTGGACTTTTGCGGATAAGATATTATATCATTTTATTTCTATTCTACTAAATTATTGTATAAGAATCCGTCGTCTATCCTCCCTTTAAAAAAAAAAAAAATAATAAAATAAATAAAAATCCGTAATAATCAATGTGCGGATTCTATCAATACAAAGCTCGCTTTTTTTCGGCCAGAGATACTGTACACGCTCGTGTAACCATGTGACAGATACTTCGAAAATTAAACTTTTATTTTATTTCCGTCCCTCTCCAATCCCTCGGGTTGAGGTTGCATACCCTATAGTCAAATATTTAAAAAAATATGCATCGTACGTCATTTTCGATTACTATCGTAAGTGGAACTTACCACGGACATCATATGAAACACGTTCGACAAGAAAAAACAGATTATTGTTTTTTACGTATAGGTATCCAATCGTCGTTTTACATCGAGTGTGTCTATATGAAACGGCTAAAACGAAAGAGAAAGTGGCCGCGTTGATTAGCTACCTATATTTATATAGTATATAAGATGGGTAAACGTATTATTTTTTTTTTTGTACGATTTCAAGAATAATATTCTTTGGATACCTTCTAATACGTATAGGTAATATATAATACCATCGTAATATTGTATATATAGTTACTAGGTATAATATATTATCATTCTTCTTGGTTTTTTTTTTTTTTATCGTTCCGAGCGTACAAAATTTAACCGACCGGATCAGAGGTCACACGAGTTAATGGTAATAAAAAAAAAAAAACGATGACGACGACGGATGTCCGAACCCGGATCAATGTTTATGTGCGCGCGTTGTAGGATAACAATAACAAACGAGCACGCACGTGAAAATAACTAACAACATGACGTATGATACCTAAGGGATGATAAAAAAGAATTACACCGGTAAAATTCCGTGTAGGTACATAATACTAATGTATAGATCGGTCTTGTATTTTATCTAGATGAGTGAATTTGTTATCTTTTATCTTGTCTAATTGCATAAATGAGAAATAACAGTCATCAGAGATACACAATCGAATTATTTAGATAAATCTTTTTTAAGTGGTGATATATATATATATATATATATATTTTTAAATAAATAGGAAAAATAATGAGCTATGTTAAGAAGACGTGATGTCCGCATATGCCGTCTCGGTCCAACTAACGGGAAACAATGGCAACGTAGCCGAAAAATATCCCGACGCAAACTGCGTAGAACACGCCGAATTTCGGTTTTAGAGTAAAAACACCAATAATAAAATTAAAAGAAGACAATATTTCCGCAGTCAATACGGTGCGTTTTTTAGAAACAAGCAGCTCTAAAATGTTACATCGCCGTTATTTGTTATCGCTCTTATTTTGAAAACGAAACTACCTACTTTTGATTTTCAAATGGTAACCTATATTAAAATTCTATACATACATCATGGAGTATTAGTTAAAATATATTTCAGTGTACTTTTACTATACTTTCAACACATCGTTTTATAATGTACGTTATACGAAATTGAACGATATTCTAGCATTATTTTATTATAATATAGCCATTTTACAATGTATCTTTATATACAACACGTCATGTCTGTGGCCCAGCGGAACGGTCAGTAATATTTTCAAAGTCAGGGTTCCAATTATTATTGAAGTTCCGGCCAAATAGTATATTAAATTCATACGTATAGACGTGAGCACGTGTGTGCATTTCTTTTTTTATCACCGTGAAAAATCTCAACGAGATGGAACGACAAGTTTAATTACTTAGACGATTGTACACAAAATCCTTGATCCTTAGAGATCCCCAAGTAACCCGAGATATATTCGAGATAGTCACGGGATTTGCAGTTCGACAACTAGAATTTTTTCATAATAATTTATCCCGCAGTCGCGCCGGAAAAGGCAACCTTAGAACGCTACAGCATTCTTATAACAACATTTTTATCACTAGGTACCACGTTATTTTTTATATTGAGAAGGCCGCGAATAATATTACTATAGGTATGATGGTCATCGTAGCCATATAAGTACGAAACGAAGGATTTTCGGTTTTCCGTAATTTTCACGGGTTAACGCAGAAACAAAATAAACTACCAGTATAATATAGTAATAATTACCACGTGTAAATTATAAAAAACATAAAAATATAATAATATTGCAACGTACCTGAACTTGACCGCTTATTTTATATTGCAGTCAATTCTAGGAGGTTTATATTTTGTCCTCATATATATATATTCAAATAAGTATACTTAACATAGCATAAATAAACACAATCTATTCAAACAAAAACTTGGAAGAGTATCAATTAGCCAACAAAATTGTGTACTCAAACAAGGAAATTAGCAATGTTATTATAGAGATAAAATAACAACAGGATTATTTAGACGCCTCACCTACCTAATCCGCATAAAATATATATATATATATAGTAACCATATTATTAGTATTTTTTCGTGCCGTACTTTAAAGGGTGCGGATTTTCTACCCGACAATAACTTATTTGAAACAATTATCAAAATTCGCAATTGGCACATTGGTTTTATTTTTGTCGATTTCTGGGTTGCCTTGGCGCTGTTAGGGAAAAACACACGACTTATAATGTGATACAACCTCCCGGTTTGTCTCCGCTCTGAATTGGTTTTTGATTGCAACGATTTATCGCCGTTTCCGGTATACAAACCTTTATGTTTAAAAAATCTCGGGAAAAATGAATACGAAACTGCTGTTGTAGTAAACCTATACGTGCGAATTCATTAATAAATTCCATTACGACGACCGCGAGAAACATCAGTTTTTCATAACTTAAAAATACGGTTTTATTTCTACTTTTAAATTACAAAAAAAACAAAACAAGATCAATTCGTAGACTGCAGTGGTTTCCGCGTGATTATTATTTTTTCACTTTGAGTACTCGGACAATTATTATTATATTATAAAACACAATACACATAGAGAGAGTACCTAATTTATTATTTTAAATGTAAACGACTATACAATAAAGTTAAGCCAGTGAGAAAATAATTAAAATACCTATCTATACCGAAATCTGAATGTTATAGACGAGTAAATCTCTTGAGATATTCACACGCGCGGAAAGATTTTCGTGTTTTCTTTCGAAAATAGTTTTCACATCGTTAACATAATAAACATCGTGATCATAACGTATACCTACGCGTTAATTTTACAGCCTATAAAATATTAACATGTACACAATACTAAATACGTATAATTTGCATAGCCGGATTAAGGAAAAATGCGCCAGTAGGTAATGATTTTACCCTCGGCCCAGTATCCTAAATTTTTGTTGGGCTACGTACACTTTGACGTTAACAATCCTATTTTCTATGGGCAAGTGCATATAAAACATTGTGTCGTCACATATCACTAACACGATATACTAAACAAAATCATAACTACATAACCAGTAAGTATTATAACAACGCTTCAAATATGAAATAAGAGAGTGTACAAACAAATTGACAAAAGTATAATACTTTATAGTTATTACTTTGATAATAGTAAACGTTCACAACACAAAATGCAATTATTGTGCAAATCACCCAAAGTTAAACAAAAAAATTAAAGACAAATAGAGTCGAATGGCGACGTAATCGTCAACTTGAATTGATTGTTAAAAGATACTGATTAGTAATTACTAATAAGGTCTAATAAATAGTTAACCACGGTTTAAAACCATTATAAATCGTGTTTGTTTATTACGCATGAATACACAATAATGAAGATTGATAAAAACATAATATTATTTTATTATTTTCTAAAACTATTTGTGTTAAGCATTTGGGTAAGTTTTCAATGAAATTCAATACTAGAACCAAAAAAAAAAAAATAAAACATAAATATTTTGAATAAGATAGTGTACTTGGAATCTGCTTGGCGCCTTTAACAATTTAACGCTATAGATGATTGCCTATAGGTAATGCCAAACACGTTAATCTCTCACTGATAAATTATCTGACGATTCCTAATTTTAAAAAAATAATCGATTTACATTTTATAATTGATTGCAGTCGAATAAATTATAACAGCTATACTTGTATTGTTAATAAAGGTATTTATAGTTAGTTTTCTTTTTGGTAAAAATTGAATAATAATGTAATTATAACGCAATATAGGTAGGTACATAAAAAAAAAAAAATCTAAAATACATAAATTAAGGCTTCCTCGTCGTAGTATTATTAATTCCGAAATTATACAGAATAATTTTTTATTACGAACCTGCGGCACTTTTTTTCATATACCAAGTAGGTACGAGAACTAGATTCGATTACGACATTTTTACAAACAAATCGAATTTCCAGAATGATTTTATAGTCGAAATTTCCAATTTCTCGTTTTAACATTTCCGACGCAGATAATTGATTTTTTTTTCTTTTTTACGTTTAAAATGTGAACGTTATCGAATAATACCGTACCAACTGCACTTTATTAATTAGTAGCATTTAAGTAAAATAACGTTTTGAACTCGGAAAAATGCGACGGCTTATACATCAAAAGGAGAACAAACATTTGTATTGAAATTGAAATTACACGATTTCGATTGAAAATTAACAAAGATGGGCAAATCGGCAAATTTGAAAAAAAAAAATAATAATAATAACTCAGCAGAGTTAGTTTTAAAATGATTTTTCTAAATTGCCATTAACTATATTTATACAAATAATTCCGAAAAAATCTAAAGGTACCGTTTTTTTATTTTTTTACGAACAATTCGTAAATAATCTGAATTCTAACAAGATAACTAAATAACTAACAAATCGGGGTAAAATCGTTCACAAAGAAAACTCATTGAAACACGTAACTATTATATTATAAGTTTTTATTTGTTTTTTAATTACATTTGATTGCCTTTGCGAATATCAATCGATTGATTTGCTTCCTCCGTCCATGCGTTACAACGTTGTACGTATGTACCTAACGCGACACTATATGTATTGCTATACCGTATTAATACCCCCCCCCCCCCCGTAATACTATACGACAACGGATTACGGTGTTTAGTATAAATTAATTGAATACGGTCCGCGCGGACATCGAGCAAATAAGCAAACGAACGCGTGTGATAAACAAGGATACCGAGCGAGAGTTCGCGGTACGGGTCGGTGTATAATAATATTACGCGTATAGAGAGGTATATGACAGCGGTATTATGACTCGTAGACACGGAGTCGCGGCCAAAAACGGTTTTCGCCGTATGGCAGTAAGTACACAGTATAATATAATGTAATAAACACACGCGCACATCGGGTAACCGCTGCAGGTAACCGGTAACCGTGCACGGTTAGCAAACGCACGACACAATATTTATACGTGTCTCGTCGACAGCGCGGTCTCGTTTTCGTATATTATTATACACGCCGCCGTGTAGTCAAGCCGCGTCGCGTATGATCGCGTACAGTGCCCGTGTAATAACAACACGCCCGTACGCCGGCGTACGAGTCGGCGTTCCGCGGCGGCGGCGGTTAAAAGAAGATAAAAATTTTTGAAACCGTCCAACGACTCGCCGCCGACGGCCCCGCGCGTAAAATTACGCGACATGGCGCGCGTCCGGCCGATCGTTCCGGGCCCACACTTACGCCCCGCTGGCTGCAGGACGTCGCAGGTGGAAAACAGCGGACACGCGTTCCGACTCGTACGAGTCTCGCGAATAACATTGTAGATCATAAAACAATCACTATGCACGCGTGTGTAAAAATAAACACGGTGTACAGACGCGCGCGCATAATGTTATTTATTAAAATATTATTGGCGCCATGTCTGCCGTCGGAAAAGATAATGCGGAACGAGAATTGAAAAAATAAATAAATAACTACGCGGTTGCGCAACTACAGCCGCGGGCCGTTTTGTTAACACTTTTGCTCTTTGCGGCGACACCTGAAGTGCGTTCGAATGTTTCGCAGCCATCCGAATGCCCTCGAAGTGTGCGACGGACGAAATTCTCGTGAACGGAGGTGACGCAAACTCGTTGCGTCGATAAAGTGCGGCGACTATTCGGAAACCCGATTGGCCGCCGCGGAAATCCGACACAAGAGACCGAGTGGACACTCCGCGGTGGACGGGGTCCGGTGAGAAGACCGAAACGGAGATGGATCGACAAAACACAAGAACGGGAATTTGCACGGAGTGCAAATGTCGGCAACGTAACTCGAGACACGGAGAAAAATGCGAGAAAGTTTGTTTTTCGGCCGCAATGAGCCTTTTAAAACACCGGATCGAAAAAGAACGGACGGTGGGGAGTAATGGCGACGGCTATCAGTAAAACGAAGGGGGTTGTTTTTTGACGAAGAGAGGGGCGAATTTACAACTTCACGGCGACGTGTTTTTCGTATTATCCGTATGAATAAAACGATAAACGTTCGTCATCGCGAGTTGTTACGTCGGCGTTGCGACCGGTCCCCGACATCAGCTCGTTTGGCGCCGAACCTAAAGTGCATAGTGTACAGGGTGATTATTTTTCTATTAACGGTATTATGTCTATACGAAAATGTCGAGTAAATTTATTTTCTGTTTTTTTTTAAACCATTAAATATACATATCTGCAATATTGACGTACAAACGGCAATTCTCGTTTTTAAACTCTTCATTCGTAAAAGAATTTATTTATTTTTTTAATGTTCGATATGCATAACGCTGTATTATTGGATATACCGTTTAGAATGTTATCCGGAGGGGTAGTACGGGGTAATACATTTCATCACGACAAGATTACCCTTCTCAACACTCCTCTAGTCTAAATTTCAAACTATCAGATAAGGTTAAGTCATAAAAAGTACCTAAACTAAAAAATAATCGCTAGTTTTAAAAAGAATCACCCTGTAGATTAATAGTGGGACATTATAAACAGACAGTAAAAAAATATACAGTCTCCGGAGACATCGCAACATTTCATTAATGTGACGAAATCAATCAAATTGAAACTTTAAACGCTTATTCAAAAACAAATACTACAGACTACAGATTTTTTCGTAAAATCGTCATCATAAGAATAACGCGTAACGAACTATGTATCAAATTATCGAGAATTTTTGAAAAACCGAAAACCAATTTTCCACATAAAACCAAAGAAAAAAATTATATATTTTTAATATTATGCCGCGTCTATGTAAAATGCTACCCGGTCCCAAGTGTCCGGTGAAAATTTCAAGTCTGCGATTATCCGAGGGACTCGGTTTTTTCCCGTTTAAAGTACCGATACGAGGAACATCGAAAAATCATCTCCCCGAAGAACGAGAAATCGCGTCTGAAATCGAAATCGAAATGAGATCAGTGGTCGAAAAGTATTGTTCACGGGTAATAACATACGATCCATACGGTTTCACTGAATTTTTCTAATTTGACATACCTAATTCGCGTTTAAAATATAATATAATTAATTTCGACTATATCATGTTATTTGAAAAAAAACGTGACGTGAAACGCCCTAATATGTACGCATTTGAAAATGAGAACATGCATTACAATTATGAAAAAAATAATAAAAAATACCCCGAATATTGTGTTCACTATTATGCATGACGTGTAACATGGACGACACGCGCGCGTTACATTAATTTCTACTTAGTAAATTAAGTACGCCGAATTATTAATACGTACGAATTTAATTTTTTTCGTTCGTGTTAAGACAAATGTTAAACGTATATTTTTTATTCTGTTAAAATAAGTTTCAAGTATTTGCTCAAGTTTTGAAATATTATTTGCGTTGAAATTATCAATTGCGTATCTACATCGCGATACCTGTTTAAATATACGTTATAATAATATACACAAATAACCGTATTAAATTAATTAGACTCTCGATTAGGCTATTGATCTTTTATAATAGAAGGTATAATACAGATAATTGGCCAATTAAAAATATAATCGTTCGGAGTTTAAACGAAAAATTGATATTTTACTCGTTTAAACAGATAATAGTATTGTTGACTTTTAAATAAAAACTACATTCGTAAATATTTTATTATTTATAAGCCCGAATCGATAAACAAAAAATTATTTACACCTTTTTTATAGCTATTGATAGCTTTTTATTCTATGGTTATTTATACATATTTTAACTCGGTTACTTTGACGAGTTTGTAGGGACATTTAAAACTCGGGTTTTCCCATGAAAACATGAAATTTCAGTTTGAAAAATTATTGGAGCGGGTATCGAAAGTCCAAACCCCTCGAAGGCACATTCTTGATACTCACGCGGCGCATATACACAATAGCATCTCCCGGGTTTCCTTCAAGGGGAGTGGGGTCTGTATAGGAGTGTACAAAATTAGAATAAAAACATCCTTGTCCTCCGAAAACACGAATGAATTCATATCTAAATTTGACCAAAATTGTATCGGTTCGTTTCATCAATAAAACAATTAGCCTAACCACCGATTATGAGTTCATTCGGTCCAGGGGGAACCGCTAAAAATGCCCAAAAGCAGCGCGGAAGAGTCAGACGCAGTACTGCGCAACAGTCACTATTTGCGGCGAAATTCGATAAAAAAAAAAAAAAACAAAAAAAAACCGAGAGGTAAGCGTTTATCGGGGGAATTTCCGGCGATCAACTTGACTTATCACGGCACGTTGGTGAAAAAGAAAAGAAAAATCGATTCACCTATGACGCCTATATTTTAAGTATGCGTTTCGACTTCAATGTTTCATCCGGATCGGGCCTTGAATTTCGGCGAAATATTGGATAGTGTCCACGGCGGAGCGTGTTAAGTTTTAGTACATTCTATTCGTTGTACATCAACAGCGCAAGTAGGTAAGAATAATTATAACATATTTTGTTTATGAAGTGTTTAGTCTGTACCTATGCACACACATATATACATATATATATATTTGTTTTTTTTTTTTTTGTCAAACAAAATCGTAACGAAATTCGTTGTACAATAATAATCGAAATAAACACGAGTAGCGACGCGAGTGCAATCCCAAATTTAAACGAAGGTCTTCCACGGTCGGTTCGTATCATTATTATTTTCACACAGACAGGTGAAACCTTGACTTCAAAAATATAGTAAATACCGATAATATATTACAAGAAATGGATATTTTAAGAACGCCGCTGCACATGCGACATAATTTTGATGAAGTACTTACCTATTCGGCTTTATCGTCGTGTCATCTTTTTTTTCGATATTTTACATATTATTTTCCATTACTCGATTCGAAAAAAAAAAAAAACAACAAACAAAACCGTCCCGTCGATCGCGGGATTATTGATCGTCCCGAGTAAATAAGAATTTTTCTATTTTACAATAATAATATTAGCGTTAATGTATACGAATAATAAATGCACTTTCTGTCCTAATAAATATCCAACACGACGGACATTATAACATTATTAATAGTTAATGTTTCGAAACTTTGTATAATTATTATTAACATTTATACAAACACGTCGTGATAATATAACGATAATTATTATTACGCCAACGAAATTCCCGAGTAAAATATTATCATAATACATTGGAATAATATATTCGGTAAATTTTTTTATTTACAATTTCACTTCCACCGTCCATCCGGATAGAAACGTTTGTGTCTGCACACGTATTGTAGGTGCAGTGTTTCTTAACGTTTCTGACGGTACGGACCACTTTAGAGAACTTTCGACAGGTCGAGGACCGCTTTGAGACGTTTTTTTTCCCATAAAGAAAGATTCATTTCTTCAACGATTTATAAAATTTCGGTTTTTCTATTATAATTTTATAGTAATCTAATGTCATGTTATCATTTTTAAATCGCGATGTTTCTACTTATATCCCACTTGACAATTAAAACGCCAACAAAAAAAAAAAAAACCAACGTACACAAACCCAGAGAATTTTCTTGCCTTTTTAAGTTCGATTATATAGAAGTAATTACAGGATATTTGTATCGGAGTTACGAATTAACAACTGCACTAACCTATGGACAATTTGTAAAAAAGTACAATTTTCTTCCATTTTTTTTTTTTTTCATAACATTATCACACTGATATAATTCCAATATAGGAAAATTACGAAAATGCGCTCAATGACGACTTGTTTTGTGTATTTCATTAAAATACGGTTAATTAAACAACGCAATTTTTTATTATTATTATTTTATTGTCAACAATATGACTCGTAATCGGTCATTTCGCATGTAATTTAGATAGTAACGGCATACAGTTTTCTGCAGGGAGGGGGCAATAAACTCTAGATCATCCATGAAATAAACACTGAGCGTATCCAAGCTCGGATTAAGACATTTAAGGCCTTTAAAATGAATAATGCAAACAGTTCGTTAACAATTATTACTGGATATGTTATTAACAAAATAAAACAACAATAGCAGGTTTTGAGGGGCGATAAAATATTAAACAATACAAAGTTCACGGTTGTATTGACGAAGAACACAATATACTGCGGCGAAAAACCGAGCCCCCCCCCGGACTGTTGTCGCCCTGTTCCTCCCGAATCCGGGATTACTCAATCCGGGCACTTACGGATTTTCAAATAATTTCCCGATCGACGATTAAATTTCACTTAAGGTGCTCGATTCTTCCGGAAAAGCGCGGCCGCATAAGTACACGTCGCGCACTGCATTACGCACAAGACGAAATAATCGGTTGAAACTCGAGGCGAGCGCGTAATGATAAAATCGCAAATAATCCGTAACAATAATAATAATAATAATAATAATAAAAGCCGCTGCAGTCGATAGAGAAAAAAAAATAAAAAAAAATATAATTTTAATAATTACGTCCGCGTCCGCGGTATTACAGGCGTAGGTAAGTGTACAACCAGTGATATTATGACACAATGTCGTTGTTGTTATCGTATAACCGTACGTCGGGTGCGTGCGCATTGATTGAGATAACGCGTACATTAATTATTACGCAAAGGTCTCCACCCCGCACGTCTTGTTTATTATTACAGCCATTATCGGGGCAAATATCGCCGTACCGACGCACGTTAACGCGCGCCGCGGCGCGATTCGACGGCGTACGTGAAAACAAACAGCGACCTTTTTCCGTTACCGATGACCTTTCTCTCTCTCGCTCTCTCTCTCTCTCATCTCCCCGTCCGCTCGTCACCGCCTTTTCTAATCCACGGTGTTTTACGTGTTTTGCCCGCGGGTTCCGGTTACACGCCGCCGCAGCCGCCGCCGCGTATGCCCACCGTGAAAATTACGGTCGGCTGGCTGTCCGCCTTGCACGTCACGGCGCGCCCAGAACCCGCGGCCGCGCCGCGCACGAGAATCGCCGCCCCGCAAAAACCGTGTCGCGCCGGGCCGCGATCGATTGTGACGTTTTCGACGTTATCAATAATTCGTCGAAAAAACCGAACGTACGGCGGCTAGCGAGACGGGGGGAAAAAAAACTCGGAACACAATGACCGGTTGTTTTTCGCGCGTAGCATAATATTATTTTATTATTTTTTTTTTTTCGTGTGTGTCTTGTTTAGTGCCCGTACCTGCCGATATTGTATGTTGCCGCGGACGAAATTATTTTAAACGTGCCCCGCGATGCGTGCAGCGGTTTCGACGCGTTGAGCGGGCGGCCCGCGCGGGTACACGGGCAACGTGTAATGTGGCCGTTTACATGTGTCGAAAAAAAAAAAAAATCAATACAAAATAAAAAACAACCGAAGTGTACACAACGATATTCGGCGTACCGCCGTAATAATACATGCAATACAGGTGCCGCGCCGCTGTAGTTTTTCCGCACAAATCGCATTAGTCCGGTTGTAAATCGCGGGACTTTTGTAATCGTACGGCCGGCCTTTTCGAAACGTATTTACGAGCAGAGGCAGTTAGGTATGATATCATAATACAGGTATATAGGCGCGTACGCTCTGCCCGCGTATATCGCGCGAATCGAATCGCGCCGTGACCGTATCCGAAACCGGTCCCCGAAAAACGAACCGATAAAAAAAAAAAAAACAAAAACAAAAACACCGACGACGGCGGCGCGGCGTTTCCTGTTTAAGGATGATAAATTAACCCGCCAAAATAGACGACAAGTTTAATGCCGGACATAAATAACACGGTCGTAATAATAATAATTATCGAGGAACAAATCGCGAGTGCTCGGAGAAATAAAAAAACAAGCAGTACGCGTACTCGCATCATCACTAATAATAAATGACGTAGGTACGCCTAGTTTTCCGTATTTCCGTAATTTGTAGCGGACGGATTCGACGGCCGCGAGCACGGGAATCCTCGGGGGGACGTCCTCGCCGGCGTATCATCCCCCGCACGAGATTCGCCATAATTTACCCGGGGATCGAGATATTCGTGGCCAAACTTTTCGACGGGACCGCCGAGAAAGAATAATAAAAATCCGATAGTGTTCACGAAAGGCCGTTGACGAAAAGACATTTAAACAAAAAAAACCGATAAAATATCGAAAAATTAAAAAAAAAAAAAAAATACGGGTCCCCGCGGAGTGTTGCCGCGAACCCTCCATCGGACGCCCCCTCAATCCGGGCTCGCCCGCGTACCGCGTTCTCTATCCTCCGACACCCTACTCCCCTCCGGACCGGCCGTAACTCAATTCGCCGAACAATATCGTCGCGGTTCAAGTGCCGCCGCTATCATCTAAAAGTAAGTACCCGTCCGAAAACGGGTACGGCGAGACTTACGTTTCTTTGACGGCGACTGGTTCCACGCGTCCGGCGCGAATCGCTGCTGCTGCCGCTACTGCTGCTGCTGCTGCGTAGTGGTAATCGAAAATATGACGAAAACGGCGGATTATTATCAAAACAATATTAAATATTGCGCGGTGACCGGCGTGCGAACTGTTATTGGCGAACCGATCGCGAACGGATTTTGCAATAATACGTATTGGACGGCGGCGGTATTACGGAGACAGTATCCAAATAATACGGCGGCTATTACGACATGTTTTGCCGATCGCAAATATTCCGCACGGTAACGGGGACCCGGGGTGAAAACGACCGGTCGGAATATTGACGAGATCGCGGACGACGCGCGCGGGCGCCGGCGAGCCGCGGGGACGAACGCGCGGCGACGATTTCTTATTGAAATTGTTATCGATACGAATTTCGCACACGTCCGGGACGGCGACCGCACTCGGAAAACCGCGAACTCGACGACGGTACGCGACTACGACGGCGATCGAAACGGTAAGCGGGCAACAGTTCCGAAGGCGAAACAAAAAATTACAATACTAAACGATCGAAATATTCGCGACAGGCGACAAGACGCGCGTACTATCAATAAACTGTGTTGTTATCTCGGCGGTGAATTTTTTTTTTTTTTTTCTATCGCGTGCGGCGCAATGCGGCGGCGTGCGCGTCGGGATGAAAACTAAACTGAGAGCGCAAAAATTTTCTCGATCGACGCGACCGTCGGTAGGTATTATTATTGTATTTCGTGTTATTATTATTTTTATTGTATCGCGCCGATAGATCGTGCGCGCTCGCGTGTGTTCGACGCAAACCGGCCGGCCGCTACGTACGTATTCGTATATCGGGTGTGCGCGACGACTGTCTGCGTGCGTGTGCGTGTGTTGTCGGTCGTGTCGTCGTCGCGTAGCAGTACGCGACGCGCGCGTTCCCTCACCCGCCGCCGCCGCCGCCGCGGACGCGCGACCAGCGAGCGAGCGAACGTTTTGGCCGGAAGGTCAGCTGATTAGAAAGAAAGTGTGTATAGTAGTAGGTACCTACCTCATACCCGCCCGCCCGCCGCGGTGGTAATAATAATGTTATAATATAATAATAATACATAGTGGTGGTACGGTTATAGGTAATAACGCGGCGGCGGCAGCCGTGGTGTTGGCGGTCTCGGTGGTGGTGGTGGCGGTGGTGGTGGTGGCGTCGGCGATCACCGTAATTGACGCGTGGTGGGAGACACGCCGCGGCGGCAGGCCGGTAGGCCGGTAGCGATCGCGCATTATTGTTATTATCGCGCCGATATACCGGTGATTATCGCGGTTTATCATTGTTATCGCCGTAGCAATCGATTATCGTGTAACGACATCTATCCGGTTTTTGTTGTTGTCGTCGCCGCCGCCGCCGCGGCCCGCGTTTCGCGATAACCGCGGCCGTACCGGTCCTGTCCCGTCGTCCGAAGACCCCGCGCGCTCGCGACACCGGACTGCACAAGGTCGTCCGGAGCACACCTACGAGGGTTCGCCGTGTGCGTTCGGGCTGCCGCACGTTCGACGAAAAACGCCGAATGTGAAAATGTCCGCAAAGACCGTCCGACTCCTAGCCACCGATCGTGGTGACGGATTTTGAACGTTTTCCTAGCAGGCGTCCTGAAAAATCACGCGATTCCAAAGGTACAGATCGTCTTTTTTTCAGACGACATTTTATCGGGGCACGGACCCCTCATCCGTGAATCCGTCTCTGGCCACACCGCCTGTACATGTACGAAACAAAAAACCGAATGAATATCTATCCAAAAGTCATTATAATAAACGTACGGTATTGTACATCTCCCTTTCCCGCCTCAAAATTACACGAATAATAATATTACGAGTATATAGACGAAAGCGTAAATGTTTTTTGCGTAGCCGTTTTGTTACGTATTCGATTTTTTCACTTCACGCAGTACCTCAAAATTACAGAATTACATTTATCAAGATTATCAGTAGGTTATTCCAGTTACTCTAGAAACAAAGGGAAAATACTGGCTAATAACCGTTCTGCTCAGAATCGTTTTTTGTTTACAACGACCCATCGTTGTACACAGTTCACAAACTAAATTACCCTGTGTGTAATGACGTAATGTATAACTTATAATATAATATACACGTGTAATATATACGTGATATAAATATACAGTGCTTAAATTAAGGGGTGAACGAAGCTCCTCTATTATTTGTATTTTTTTTTAGCGTACCCTAACTAATTATTTCCATCGGGACGGAGGTAAGAGGGGATTGGTATGTCTTTTTGAGTAAATATTAATATTTCCAACAAATATGTATTGCCCTATATCGTCAACTAAAGTAAATTGTATATTTTCTTTTTTAGAATTTATAATCCAGTAATGAATTTTTTTTGTTTCGTTATTGCACGTTAGTGGCTTTGTCTAATAAAATATGATGACTGATAAGCACGATTTACGATATCCAAGTGCTTCCAATTATTTAATTATTTGAGTTATGAAATTGTAATCGCCTAATTATGTAAATGTATTAATTATTAATTAATAATAATTTTTAGTCTAAACAATGGTGTAGTCCGTGGGTTGTGTTAAAAAATACAGTGGACTGTGTAGTTTTTTTAAAATTGACGTAAGGTGGTGTGAGAGCGAAGCCCCTCCCCCGCAGAGCATGTTGACGTCAAACATTGCAAGGAAGGACGCTACTTTTTTTTGTGTCTCATAGTCTTGCCTTCTTTTATTTTTTCAATTCAAGCACTGCGCCTATATTACCCGTAAGCAGAAGTAACTATTTATTTTTCTATTATAATACCGTGTGCGTAGCGCCACTTTTTCCTCGCTCATAATAATATCAAAACACTATGCCGGTATGACGCGTAGCGGAATATTTCCTAATATTGACGCTATGCACCACTAATGCGATAATGCATAATATTAAAAAAGTAATTTTATTTCTCTATAAAGAATTATTGTGTGCCGAACGAATTCCGTGTACGAATGGTTTTTGTGAATGCTTTTATTAACTTATTCGACCGGCCTAAAAACCCGATAACTATGAATAACTTTTAATTGTTCGCAAACGGTCTACGTACCAGCATTTTGAATTCGGATGGTTCTTTAATATAACAATTCAAAATGCAAGGCCTAAGATTAAGATCTGAAATGCGATTCAAAAATTTAAAAAATGATATTGGTTAGACGAATATTTGCTCCCGATCGCAATTAAACGTTTGTCTAATTCTGATAAAATATGACTAAGTTTTCAGTTATTATTATTATGCGGAAAAGGCTACAAAAGTAGTAGTTAAAAAAGTAATTTCTTCAAAATCTCATCTAAATTCAAAATGTCATAAAAAAAAGATTCTTCGTTGATTTTGTCTGTAACAAGTCTACTTGTTAAAAACCGGAAAATTAATTATGTCTGGTTAATGTAGAAATACGTGAAAGTGTGGAGGGATAAGTGAAGTGGTCATTTATTTAAAAACATTTCACTTAGAGTTTAAAATTCACCCACAACGATGCCCCACTGATGTACACATCATCGTATTGACGGCTCATTACGTATGTACTTATGATAAAGTGCGCACTGACCGTATCTGTGTTGTTATCGAGATTAAAAGAAAACATTAATATAATAACTAACTGCAGTTCAAAGCGATTCGAAACACTCGATAATTTTAAATTCTGTCGTATACTTTGACCCCAGGCATTTGAATATGCTTTGTACATTTAATTTACGCGATACAATGGTGCATGTATTCACTATTATATTTCGCATATCATTGATGTTTAAACAAACATATCTCATGTATCTTATCTCTTAATAACTCCTATCTTCAAAATAATGTTGTTTATTTTCGAGAGACGCGAAAACTGATTAAAAAAATTAAATTTTTTTAATGGTTTAATATTGGTTAGACAACAGTTAATTAAAATGTTTTGTGTTATTTTTCGATTAGGTGCAGAAAATGATAACCCGGAGATACTAGGTATTTTGACAATAATATTGATATTGGATTCACTTACGTGATAATATTTCAACATTTATAATATTCTCCTAGGATTTTGTGCATTTTCCGTGGTATCTACACTAATGATTACGCGCCTTTTTTCTTAGACGTATCTATATCATTTTATTGCATTTCAACGTATGGACTTCAGAGTCGAATTTTCATCTAATGTGGAAACACTTTTTTTTCGTATCATCTATTTCGGAAAAATGATCTTCGACTGTTTTATATAAACTCATTTTATATTTTGTAACTGTTTATACTCGACATAAAGTAGTTTTTCTTCCTTTGAGTTTATAGCTTCTGTAACACAATTTATGCTTAAAACGATAAAACAGATACTATACAACTGAGAATACAATATTAATCAACTGGTATTAAATTATTACAATAATAACAATTATTTTATACGTCGCAAACGCTTTAAAAGATTATTGGTTGTAATAGCTTTCGTGAGGAAGTAATTTTCTAATATATAGAAATAAAAAATTTACATAGGTAAATAGCCAATCAATTTTTATTGGTATAAAGTAGATAAAAAAAAAATGCTTCTCGAGTAAGTTTCAAAGACACACAAATTTATAAAACAACGTTTATTAACAATAAATTTAAAAAGAAAACCATTTGTACAATATTTACGAAATTTTAACGTAAAACAATTTTTTTTATCGGTTATTTACATAGTATATTTGGTAGGTATATTCAAATTTCAATCAATTTTGTTTTTTTTATTATTATTATTGTTCTAGATTTTATCGAATAATAAGTAGCCATACAAATATTGGTGATTTTCCAATTCGTCGACAGTCAGTACCTATTTACCTCTTTTTAATAAAACGAATGAAATAGTTTATTTATATACACAATACATAATATTTATATATTATCAATCGATACGAGTTATAATTCGTAAAAAAAAAAACTATAAATACTTATACATATATATATTGTATATACATTATACAAAGTATGCGAAGTATGTCCGTCTTTTTTAAAATTTAATATTTATTACATAAATATAAATATTGGAAATAATTTCATATAAATATTAAAGAGTAAAGTAAGGTTATGGGCAATACGTCCTCCCGTCCGACCACTTTTGATAAAAATAAGGTATTATACTTAAAGAAATATGGAAAACGAACACTAACACAAAATCCGTAATGGTCACAAAGAAATCGATTTGAAAACCATAGTAAGTTATACCCTTCGCTTGAAATCATAGTGCATGTAAAGTGATCGATTATGACTTTCAAATTTAATTAAAATACCAAAACTATCATTGTGTGACCTAATCCACATTATTCAAGTGACGTGCTGAAATATGTTTTTTTATAGAACGTTGTGGTTTTGATATTTAAAACATGTACTTTTCAAACATCAAATATTTAACATCAGCCACCCGATATTTAAGACATATATATACTCGTACGTCAAAGCATTTCCATAATAATATAATATAATAAACATTTAAATTTGGCGTTTAGTTTATTTAATAAAAATATACATAAATATTCTTATTTGTTTTCCAGTATATTGTACATTTTTTCTTTTCAAATACATTGTTCCAAATATCTTTTATATTATCTTTTTGATAGTATAACGGAAATATTATTATTTCGTTTTCATTTTCTATTTTATTGTTGTATTTCACATAATATTACAATATAGTAATATGTTTGTTTGTACAGTATTTTAATAATTGTAACAATTATGCCCTTATATAATTTTAAGTATAGTTATCATTGATTTTTAACCATTTGTAGTTTTCATTTTTCATTTTAAATATATATTCGATTGAATGGATGAAAAGATGTTCAGAATACGAATTCAAAAGATAATATTAAATTCTAAATAGGTATTATGTTCTTAATTTATTGTGTGGCCGTATAAAGTCTACGATTTAAAACGATCGTCATAAATTTAAAACTATTTTTCAAGTTCAGAAAGAAGTAATGATGAATATGTCCAATCTATGGTGTAGGAGGGACAAGGGTAACATTTTGAAAATGTTTTAAACAAGACCGTTAATATTATACATTAATGGTTTGAAAAAAAAAAAAAACGAAATCAATTGTATTCAAAATAATCGCTGAATCGTAAAGACAACAATCTGTATTCACAATGCATTACTATATTATTTGTTTGTTTAAAATCTTAGTACCTATAGCATATTATTATCTTATCGTTTACGATAAATCAAATTATTACGTGGTTATATAATATACAATACATACTACATAGTTTAGGAAGCTATTAAATTAAATTACTGCAGTCAATTGGACGCAAACTCACAAATCCAATTATTATAATTGAGACACTTGCGCATAATTCGTAAGAAGTACCTATACCGAACACTCATATAATATTATCAAATATTGACAATAATTATATATTAGTTATGCTAATTATGTATTACTAAATTAGTAATAAATTAAGTACTATTAATTAATATAATTATTATTAATACTAGGTTACCATATAATTATTAAAATATACGTTTAAAAATATTCTGTGATATATTTTTTATCGTAGAACAAAAATTTAGACTTGTTTTAACATCTTACCATTATGTCTATTATACAGGTAGTCATAATTTTAACATCAATGCCAATTTCTGTCTTCCCATCTGTAGCACAACAACTCTTCGAGAGCCTTAGCTGCCGACACAACTAGAGGTGCAATCTTAGTTTCTTGTTAGAGGATGCAAACATTTGATGAAGCTAATTCCCCCCTCCTCATTAGCTTCCAATCCATTCATTGTTGAAAACAAATTTTGAAGTATGTATAATGTGGTTGCATTTATAATGTAAAAAAAAAAAAAGGAAGAATATTTCAGCTTGAATACCTCGACCGAAGTATCGATTATCGCCTAGGTCAATTATGGACATAAATTTAAAAAAAAAAAACGAGTGCTTATTCTATCCTACCCAAATAGCGCCCTTCGACACAGCATTACTCCGTCTCTATATAAAACATATTTTTTTTAATGAATATTTCTCATTTTATCCGGGTTTATTTTAATCGTATTCAACCTACAATTTTTAAGTCTTCCCCTTGGAATTTTACCGGTTGGTCTTCACCATATAGCTGCAGCTCATCTGGTTCCGTACGTTTTATTTTCGTTTATTTTCGATTTGTTTATTAATCTACGCGACCTTCTAACCCATTTTGAGCAATAGATATACGGAAGCAAACCGGGGTTGATATTTTTTTTATCACATTATCACCACGATAATGGGATGTTTGTGACTTATTTGCACGACATCATATCTAATAGACCATCACGCAATAAATGTCGAATATACGGGACGACATTTTCAGCGGCTCATTTAAAAGGAGCGTCAATTAACACACAACAATTTCAAGGATGAATTTATAATATGATCTGTCAATTTAAAATGAGAAATTAGTGTACTTTGTATGTAATTAGCATAGCGTTTAAAAAATAAAATATTAAAAAAAATTGAGTGAAAATTTGTTTACGATAATAATAATTGTAACACCATCTTGTTTTTAACTATCATATAATAAGTATGGCTGTACACTGCGATTGTTATTTAAATATTGGTAAATCATGCTGAAATATGAAAACTTGTTTTTTTTAATTTGTACACAAAATATAGGCAAATTGTAAAAAAAAGGAAAAAAATATACTATTTTCGGTTAGTTTAAATAATTCTAAAGTGTGTAATACACATTGAAAAAGTAATATTTGGTTCATAAAAGAGCATTTTAAACAAGATTGCCATATGAAATGAAAATTTTAGTAAAAAGTAATAATTTATTAATGTAGGTACCTATTTACCAAGTCCTACTGTCTGTGTATAACGTATTGAAACTGTTGATCGTATATTACTTAAAAATATACTGCGTCAAAAAAATACAAATTTGAAATTAAGAAATAATAATAGTATTATAGAATGTTAGAATGTTTATTGAACTTTTACGTCTTCTAAAGACTGGTATAGTAAACACTGCAGTTCATTAAATATCATGATGGTGCATTTTTTTTTTCTGTAACTAAATATTCAATATTTAAACACGATTAGTAATAGGTATTTAGTAAAAAACGATTCAATTATAAAAAAGCAATAACAATAATAATACTATTACGCTTAAAAAACGGCTTATGACCCGCGAGGTCTGACCTCAAGCATTAGCCCGATGAACTTTTTCGACATTGTAAACAAGTATAATTGCATCACCTACGTGCATCGTCGTTCACGACTTAAACTTATACGTTCCTCCCTCCGTGTTTCTATGAACTCCTTAAATAATTTATTATCTTAGACATGGTATTATACCTACATAGTAAAACGGATAATATTTTCACTGCGTTTGAAAGGAAAAATAACATTTTTTTTTGGTATAATTCCATTCTACACAAGTGTAAATTTTGAGAGAAAAAAAATATGTTCGTCAATATAATATGACGTGGTTTATTTAAGATAAGAATATTGTTTGAATTTATTAGATTTATCGAAAAAAAAAAAATAATAATAATAACAAATACGTTTGAGAAGCGTATGTATATTGTACAATTATAATATCATAATTTTATAGGTATATTATTATCATTTACGCCAAGTGAAGCTATCGGTTTTTTTGATTCGGTTGTTTTTTCTAGACACGATAAAATGTTCAAAACATTTAAGTTATTTATGAACTATTTATGAGCATTTTATTTATGCGTGTTATTTACGTCATTTTCATTTAATAGGAACTCAGTAAATAAAATTTTTAAACTAAACAGAAACGTTTGAAAATTTTACGGGAGGTTCGTTATAAGTCGTACCTACTTAGTGGTTAGATAAAAAAAATTGAGTGTAATGTAGTATTTTTTTTATTTGTTTTATAAGAGTTTTAATATCAAATTTTGAAGAAAATCGCAAATATTACGACCTTTCAAAATATGTAAATAACGAACTTCGCTCCAAATCGTTTTTCTTCTATCGTTTTTCTATTATTTTATTTCCATCTTTGCGCCTGGAGAAGATAAATGCATCACTTTTTTTTTTCTTTTTTTACGTACCTACACGACGATGACGCTGTATAATATTATGTATATCGTAGTTCCCATTCGTGATCGGATGGTCCTTGATGTTACTATATATATAATATTATATAGGGAAAGTTTTTCGCAACTCGAAATTTATGTTTCTTTTGTTTATAACGTTATAGGTCTCTACGTATACCAATCTCAGAGACCAAACCTAACCGAGCGTCTCGCGATCCGAGTGATCCCAATAAATACGGCAAGATAGCTAATGTTGCACATAAAATGATCTCTTGTCATCGACTTATTAGGGACACTAACCGACACTCAGTGATTGCGATGGTATTATACAGGGTGCACATCCTCGGAACCTATTTTTTCACTCAATTACACTTGTGGTTGTCAAATAACACTATGTATAATATATGAGTTCAAACCACAGATGTGAAAAACCGGTGCGTCATCGTTTTCTATCAAAACGTCACCCTTTTCCGCCAATACACGTTTCCACCGAAACAATTTTTATATACCATCATGGTACAATAAGTGTATTATGAATTATATTGTATGATACAAGTTTAACAATGTTTATACAATATGAATAATACATTGACATTAACTTGATTAGATACAATTATTTTTGTATTACCAAGTATAATATGTCGTTACGTATACAAACTAAAACGTACAACAAAGTACACGTTTTTGGCGCTCACGCGCTATTTATTTTTAAAAAACAAGTACTCATTATTACAATTGGTATCTTTTATTTCGATCAAACATGATAAGCCAATTACTATCGAGCAAACATATCTCTTACATAGTAATATTAAATTTACCTTGTTTAAATTGTTACGCTACGGAAAATTAAATTATTTGACCGTGATGTGTAAATTTCCAATTCAAATAATAACGATGGAAAAATTGATTACAATTAACCGAAATTGGTCAATATTTTTTGTTGGTGGAAACGTGTTTTCTTCTCCTACGTCTTCATTCCAACTATTTGGGCTACCCTCGTCCTAAAATTCAACTTGACCATATACCGGCTAACCTCAAATAATTTTCGATCGTCTCCAACCACTTCTTTTTCAGCACCATGTAACACTGTTGACCTCGCGTACATTCGAGATATGACTATCCGCTCAAATAAAATTTAGAACATCTCATACATTTGATAGAATTTTACACCAGCTGTCAACTCCACGCAATCCCATTAATTGTTGCCTTACAACAGGTACCGTGAGAATATTATGGTTTTCGCCCGCAGAAAAAATAGCGTATTGTCAACTATTAGGTGAATTTCTCTACCCTACACAAGTAATACCATATGGTAACTGGAATCACCCACCTGGGCTTTCACCAGTAGGAGTTCGGAGTCCCTGGGTTCGCTAAACCTGTGGCATCATAATACGTTCCCTTTCGGTGGAAACGCATACTGGCGGAATAGTGAAAAGTTAATTTTGGTGGAAACTGGTTCATTCAGAAATATGTGGTTCACGTATTATTACGCATGAAAAGAAAGGCGACTTTTTTGTAATATATATATATATATAAAAGTATTTCAAGCAAATTTGACTAACAAAGTAATATAGTTTTTGCGTGTTTGGCGATTCTGCGATTATACTTTTTCGAATGTCACATAATTCCGAAACTATTCTGCATAATATAAAATTATCTCGGTCGATTGTCTTCACTGGTTCTAATTTGCAGACTTTGTTAATCGACTAGAGATTTCTTTAACTTTAACCTAGTGGTACAAAATTATTTATTAGATCAAGTAACGATAATATCTACTGTCATCGTCACTGCAATACACTTGAAAACTGTGTCACGACTTTTCATGTACCATGTCGATCCAAATTAAAACTATTTCATTGCTATTTATACTGGCAGACACAATAATAAGTCATATTCGTTTATTGCAATCCTTATCGCTGTCGTACTTAATAATATATTAAATTGAAAAAGTATTTGTTTGTTTATCTTTTCCACGACAATCACCCGTATCCGATTTTGGTAAGGATTTTATCATTTTTTTAAAAAAATCTCGAGGATTTTATGGTATGGGCTATTTTTATCCCGGAATTAAACCCCTGAAGGATGGCTGACACGTGAATTATGTCTTTAAAATAGAAAAAATGCACGTTTTTATCCTATATATTTTTATATAAATAAAATTGTACACTGTAAAACTGAGAATATTAATTATCTCCGGTACAATGATTTATTTTTTTTTCCTAGGTGTTTTATTATTTTTGTTAGAACGAGCAACTGCATGGGTTCACATGAGTTAAAATATAAACTAAAGAATGTTGTACGGCGATACTGAATGACTTTTTATGAAAACATTGACCTATACAGGCTACAACGCAGTGTTTGTCAGGCCAGCTGTCACGACCGCATTCGTATTATTATCCCTTGCCCTCACAATAAGAAAAAAAAATTCGTCGTCGATAACAAGAACAATCGTATCTATGTATTATAATATATTATGATACAGTAATAATATCTTCCAATAACAATAGTGTTGATCGATTTTGCTTTTTATATTATTTTATGACGTGAATGATATTATGATGACGACCGAATCCGTGTACTTATATAAAATTTCCCAAACGAACGAATTCCTTTAGAGATACCATGTAAAATATAATAATATAAAGACGCTACGGTAAATATTCGTATTTTATACATATAAGTGCGGGTATACTTTAATTGTTATTATCTCGTTATTATTCGGTATTATTTGCCTTATAACAATGCACCAGCAGTACCCGACGACGTAGAAAATTCATCTAATACTTTGTGAAATATTCTATAATATTTTATCTTTCCAACTCAAATGCGTTTTAATATAATAATACCTCCTCGACTCCTACTCCTCTTTAACAATCTATACCTGTTTTGAACGACGTATATTGTTTTATATTATCATCAATTTCATTTATGATAACTGATGGTATTTTGAACATAAACACAATGCACTAAAACCACACTATTCAAAAACCGTTAAAATCTTCTGAATTTTTAGTGCATAACATCATCAGCAACGCCGTCACACCGTAAGAAAAATTTTCTCTTTAGATTATTCTAGAAGATATGTAATTATATTGTGCAAATGGCAAGCTTCCATCGTTTTTAATTCGAACTAATGTAAATCATATTGAATGTTAAACTGTTAAATTTGTTTATAAACAAACACAATATCTATATAAAATTCGCTGTCCATAGTAAATAAAAAAAAAAAAAAACCATGAACAAAAATACCATTCCAAATCATCGTATCGCTTCAATTATTATTGCGTTCTTCAATAGGTGCACTAAAATAAATGAACATACGTCAACTATTTTAAGGGGTTGCGACTAGGCAATTTTAAAGAAAAAAAAATCAACCTTTATTGACGAGAAAATATTCGAATTGTACTTTGTACAAAAGCGATCTCGTGCGTCATTATTAATGTTTATTGGGTAATAACCGTGAAATTTTACCAAAAACTTGTGCACGCCAAAACAGATATAAAGCACATTCGATTCACTGTCCGAGACAGTCCAGTTGTCTGCTATACTTTGACAAAAAATATAAAATGTTAAAATTACGTTCTATATTATGTTCCCCATAAAAGCTGAAATCGAAAATGAATGCCAAAATTCTATTACGCGTTTTTATGATAAAAAAAAATAATAATAAATAAACCAACAACAAATGTCTTTTAATGCGTCTTGAATGCGTTTCAAAATGTTTTATGGAGTAGACAATCAAATTCTCGGCCAATAGTTTTTCGTGCGCTTACACTATCAAACGATATTTAAACGCTTGACGTTTATTAAAACGGTTTTCGAATTTTAGATACATAATATTATGTGTACTGACATGTTTTTTTATTGGGAAGTAAAACTGCAGTACGAATAAATATGTGAAGGGAAACGTTATTATCCGCGTGGAACTTGTAAACCATTTTTTAACGTCGTTAAAACTACCATCGGTTTTTTGGTGTTTTAATAATTAAAACGTTTTACGATGAAATAATATATTCATCGTGTAAACTATTATTATGTTATCAATAATCTATATAAATACTATTTTGTTACACATTTTCGATTGTAAAACTACATTAACAGAACAAAAAATTGTGAGTGTGTATTCTGCAATGACGTGACGAGAATAGATCTAAATGGGGAATTGCCCGCAGTTGATATTACGGCAAGTAATTTCAAATACTAGAGCTTATGAAACCAAAGTTTTTATGTCATAAAAATTAGTTAATACCATTTGGTGATCGATTATTAGTTTGTTAAAAGGTTTTCAATTAGTTTTTTTTTAACGGGTTTACGTATGATAATATTATAATTGGAATTTACTCAAAACGCTGTAAATAAATTTTTTAAATTTAAAACTGAAATACATATTAAAGGGTAATTTATGTTTCGGAGGAATGTTGAATATCCAACCTCTCCTCCTCCCCTCCGTCCCTGTTTTCACCTGAATCACCAGTCTGTCACCCCGTACCTATAATATTGATATGCGTAAGATATACCATCACGACTATACATTTTGTTCGATTCAATGTCAAAGTAATATTATTATTAAAATGCATAACGTATTTGTAAGCTTTATTACAGTTTGACAAAACAAATTCAATGCACATTGAAACGCTTATTCTTCTTATTGTTCTTGTTCTAAGGTTACTTTTATCATTATACCCACCTCCTAATAATATTATTATTTTAATTTATTATTAGTTTATTATAATATGGCCACTGCATCCAGTTCATGTAACCGTCTATTATTTCTGTAAATTACCTATAATTTATAATTATACATATAGTCCACAGATAAGTATTAATAATTATGATGTATTATATCTGTTTATTATACCATTATAGAATATTATCCATCATTATTATAAGATGACCTCAACGGTCATTTACCTTACGATTTAAAATTCATTCACTACGACGTCATTAGATACCTGTATAGAATTTATACATTGAAAAAGCCAGTATATTGTGGGTGTTTTGTACGTCGTCGACACTCTCATCTTATGCTCGTGGAGGGAAGGAGCTGGCAAACTACTACTGTAGATAGGAAGTTGGTAAAATAAGATATATTATTATAGAATAATTTAATCTATATCTGTACGCAACAATAAATCATTTCGTTTAACCATGTTTCGATAAACTTAAATTGAAACTATTCAAGCGTTCAAAACTTGAACGCTTATTAGAAAAACTACTACATTAATCGATTTTTTTTTTTTTTGAAATCTACTAAATATAACTCATAATAAACTGTCTAAAATTTGTGGGCGTCTTTGAGTTGTTAAAAAAAAATGTCTTCCCATAAAACAAATAAAACTAGAAATTTAAAATGGCTATGAATAGCTAAAAACTCGTCAGAATCAGAAAAATAAATTATAACGATAACCGATACGTTTCTCTCTCCGCTCTGAATCTATAATACCGTGTTTTACGCACACAAAATTTAATTATTAGCTAATTCATAATACACTCGTACGTATATTACCATGCTAATATTATTTTATGGTTTTTTTTTTTTTAAATTTACATTTATTAAAATGCATAGGGTTCATAAATTAATAACCGTTAATACTATTTTATAGCTGTATAGACTATAGGTATTATACGTTCAGTATAACGATTTAAAATAGTATAATCAAACTAAAAAAAAAAAAAACAGTTTTCGTGTCGACCATAGTACCTAATAATAATGCATTGGATTTAATTTGTTCCGACAATTAAGTATATATTATGTAAACACACATGCCGTTTTATTATCACATCCCTATATAATATTATATTATTGTGTTAAAAAAGACGTCCTAGAATAATGGAGACGGGTGCAGCCACTGTTGTAGGTAATTTAATGTCTATAAGTAATGATATAAACAATTGCTTACGAAAAAACGATTGAGAGTGGAGATTAGTTGATAGTGATGCTTTGTCAGCAATATATGTGCCATATTATAGTGAAATATTTAAATAGGCTCTATATATTTTCTTTAATAATATTTGATGTTGTACCAATTTTCCCGATTTTCCTAGTTTTTCACATTTGCTGAGAAAACTCCCGAGAAAATTGAAAAACGATCTCTCTAAAGTACCTCTCCAGTGAAATTTTTTTTTAGGAATGCGATGTTGGCGATAATCATTAAAAGTTGGAGCAAAATTGCTGGTAGAAAATTTGTCCACAGAAAAAAATATCGTAATATTATATTTATTATGTTTCGTAAATTTTCCCGTTTTTTTTTTCATTTTTTCCCATTTGATGAGAAAACTCTTGAGAAAATCAAAAAATGACCTCTTTATCGTCGGCCTGTTTTCGTGCTTTTGTGTTAAAAAGAAAAAAGAAAAATAAGAAAATATAATGAGAGGCAGCCTTAGATATTCCGCGCGCATATTACTGAAATTATTAGTATGTTTTCTTATTTATTTTGTGTTAGGGAAAACCGTCATATTTTCCCATTTTGGAGCAGTCGGTAATTTTTCTTCAATATTAAATACTTATATAATAATATTGTTACAGTCATATATTATCATCAATGGGTTGGGAATGCCCAATAAAACCCTAAAAATGCCCTAAAAAAAAAAAAATTGTATTCTTTAAAAGTTTAAAATAATGCATTAAAAAAATTTAAAAAATGACTAAAATACAAAATTATAAATTTATTTTCATAAAAAAAATATACGCGAAACGAATTCGAAAAAACTGAATCATCCACCATTTATTTATATTTTAATATCCGTTAAAATTATCCAATTATTATTAATAGGTTATATACAAATCTTGCTGGGCTAATGTAAAAATGTTAGTATAATATTTCAAATAAATTCGGATTTTAGATTCGCAACTCTATTAGTTGCCCAATAACTCTAATATGAAAAAACAAACGATGAAAAAATAAATGATTGAAAAATCAAAAATTGTCAAACACTGTACAATCAAATTTCTCATATATAGGTACTTAATATGTACTTAATACAGTATTTTCCAATACAAGAATGTTGGTGAGGCTGGTGAGTCTTTAATACATTTTATATTCCCCATATTGAATTTTCGTATTTCCGCATTATTGAATTGGACTTTTGAATCAAATTTAATCGTTACGCTCGAAATATACTGGTGGGTATAGTTCAATATTTGTATTTTAGATTCTGAGTTGAGCTGTAGTTGTAGTTTTACAATGATGTTTATTTCATATTTTTTTATTTTTTTATTTTAAGTTGTGGACAAATTTTCTACCAGCAATTTTGCTCCGATTTACAATGATTTTCCGAAACGAAATCTAACTGGGGTGGTACTTTAGAGAGGTCATTTTTTGGTTTTCCAGTGATTTATCCCAATAAATAGGAAAAAAACATGAGAAAACCGGGAAAAAACGGGAAAATAGGTACAATATTAAACAAATATTATTAAAGAAAACATATTATAATATATATATATATATATAATTACTTGACTATAATATGACATAGATATATTTATATATTGTTGAGAAAGCAACACTATCAACCGAACTCCACTCAGAATCGTTTTTATCGTTAGCAATGGTTAATCATTGTGTACAATTATACATTAAATTTCCCCTCTACTACCTTCCCAACTTCTCACCTACAACAATGGCTGCACCTGTCCCCATTATCCTAGGACCGCTTTTTATATTTAAATATCTAAGTATTTAGTCAGCTGCATTTGTTCACAACACCATATTCCACCCACCCTTTTTCATTCATCATAGGGGCCATCATATACTCGGGGGTAGGGTTCGGCACCACTGTTTATTCATTGGAAACTATACGTGAACCGAACTTGTAATAAAGAGAACATCGCACAGCCATAAGTTTTGAGAAACAATGAAAAAAAAAAACATTGAAAATATTAATATAAAATATAAATCACTATGTAATATTATGATGAAGCTAAACGGTCCGTGACACGCCCGTTGACCTAAATACGTATATATAAAGCCGTGTAAAAAGTCCGAAACGCGAAACAAGACGATCCGTATGACGGATGGTATCTAATTGATATTCGCCCGTTCGGCGATATTTTTCCGGATAATATCACATTAGATTATAAAGGCGTGTCTTTCATTCGCGCGCAGTCTGCGGCTGTTGCGAAGTCGTCGCAAAAACCGAGGTCTCTTAATCTAATAGCTATAGTAATTACCCCATTGCAAAAATGGTACGTACATTCACTATACCATAGTGTTTAAGTTTCGCGTATCGTCTGTATGTGAGCACGTCTTTATTCCGCCATAGACAACTCCTATAAACGCCCGATTTAAGCGCGTGATGCGTTACCGTTGTGTTACACTATTACAGCATCGTTATTCGTTAAACACGCACATACATTACTAGGGGCCCATTGTAAATCAAGAATTCTCATTGGCTGTATTGCGTTTGTGATAACATTATACAATTATCAATATTCAAAGTTTTCAAATTATAAGTTTTTTTTTTTTTTAACTCTATTATTTTGATTCATTTAATAAAACGTCATAATTTATCCAATATCGTTTAAATATGAAATCGTCAAAGGTAACAGCGTTAATATTATTTTAAAATGTGATGCAAAATCTTTGGAAGACAACAATGCGTCTACTAAAAAATAAACTATTTATTTCAAAGATATCTTAATTCTGAAGTCTTAACTAAATTAATAAAATAAATTAAAACATTTAAAAAAAAAAAAAAAATACAATTTGGACATTCAGCATTTTTGGATAAGCCTTTTTTGGTTTGTTGATACACTAGGGTTTTGAAATCCACTGAGTTGACAAACAAATTTTTTTCTAAAAAATGTTTTAATTATTTTAGTTCAGATTCCTATGAAGTAACTAGTTTATTATTCATTAAATACAATATACAATAGGTACTCACGTAAATATACCCGAACATTGATGTCTTCCATGGATTTTGCATCACATCCTAAAATAATATAAACATTGCCACATTTGACAATTTCGTGTTTAAACGATTCTGGATAAGTGGTATTTTAATAATAATACAATTTCAAAAAAAAAAAAAAAAACATAATTTAATAACGTTATCACAAACGCAATAAAGCTCACGAGAGCTCAGCAATGTATGATACGGGTAACATAGACCGATGCCTCTGACTGCGTGTTATCGTGCAAGATATACAAGTGGCCCATCAGTCCGTGAACGCATTATCAGCAGCTGTCCCGTTTCATTTTGTATTATTATTATTTATTTATTTATTTTTTTTTTTTCGGCTATTTCGTTTGCTTTCGCACTCGGGTTTATCAAATCGTCATAATAACTGGGGTGACGAGAAAACAACAAGTGTCGATAACATAATATATATATATTTTACAGTATTGTTACGGCGATGATGCGCGGCGCGTGCCGCGGCAAAGAAATTATTTTGCAATTCCGCGCCGTATCGTCTGTACAACCGACCCCAAGGACAATAATTATGTCGTTTTTATTAAATGTATAAATAAATATCGCACGAAACGCTCAGTTGGCGGCGATCGGTGCAGTTTTCTCGAAACGTCGGAATCGCAATGTGATAGCATAATAATAATATACATATATATTCATTATAATGACGAAATTTACAAGGTTCGCGATCATTAATATGTATGCAACGTGCATAAAAATAACTAAATATATTATATATACATAGAGTGTATTATTATAGACGTACCCACCCGACTGTGTATCCGTATCAACGAAATCCAAGTGCGGTTCTAGTGATTTGAAATTTTTTAAAAATCCGCTCTCGAGATGTTGCCGGACGTTTGTCATATATCCGATCTTCGCGGCGAAGATTTCGGTCCAAAATCGACGCAGGTATCGTTATCGATCGGATTTTTTTTTTTTTTAACGCAATTATTTTAATGTGCAACGCGCTGTTGCACGCTTGGTCATATTGTTCGAACATATTTTGATGAAATAAAAAAATACACGGATAATTGATACTGCACTGCGGTTTTGAATTCTCAAAGACTTGAACAATCTGATACTGGTGATGTAGAAAAAGAATACAGCGAGAAACCCACATCAAATCAAGAAATCGTGGAAGCTTTTAGTGTCCTCGGCGGAGCAGCCCAGCACCGTGCAAATGAAAAAGGCTTTGAGCAGCATTGTTCTTAGGAGGCGTAACTATGCACTTACTTTAAGTAAAAAAAAAAAATAGACATCGACAGATAAATTTTTTAGATAACACATTATAAAGTAAAATACAAAATGTAATAAACGTTTTACACAATATGTTAATATTAATTTATTTATTTAAACGCCAAACGACAATAATTACAATGGAATACATAGAAATGAACAACAGTAAAATAACAATTATACGTAACATTATAAAGTTTAATATGTAAAATAGTAAATACAATGATAATGATAACGAATAAGCAGGCTTGAAAAACAAGAGGGTGTGTCAAACTCGATTGGCCATCCTAAGTAATCTGTGTATTGGCTGATTGTGGCTGCAATGAGAGGTGGAATGAGTGGGAATGAAAAAGGGAGTATGAGACCTGATATTGTGCGAAGGTACTTAAGGTACTATTACTTTATATAATATGTAATATTATGTAACAGTGCCTCGACACTTTTTTTCAGTCGTAAATTTTTTTTTTTTTTTCCATAGTTTAAACAAATTTTAACATTAACCAATGGCCTATTAGAAACAATCGGTTAATTGACCATTTCACCTTGGTCCAGTAGTGTTCGTAACAAGCGACTCCTACTCTATTATTATTTAGAAAATAAGCATTATTTTTATTCAAGCGTAACGCACGTTCCTCGGTAAAGAAAATGTGAATGAAGATGACGCTTTCCTCTTCCCTCCCCACTCTTTAATCGTTATAACCCCTGCGTGATATAAAAATCAACTGGTTGGTTTTTCACAATTATTTCAGACTTTCGGACGTTTTTCAATAATCTAACAATATTTTTTTTTCGACTTTTTACGGGAACAGCTATACGTGTATATGTAGTATGCATGCAGTAATAGTGAAACTTGAGCCACTGGTGATGAGGCCGTGTCACGTGCGATTTTGACACCGAACACTGAACAGTAATAATTATTATTGGCCGATTGACAGTTTCCTAAAACTGCAATCCATAAGTGATATAGATACGCATATAATAATATCTACTGCAAGAGAAAACAGGATCCAAGTCCGTAGTTTTTTTCTAAATGGAAGTTTTAATTGTTCTTAAGGCGAATTCAATAGTTTTTAATGTGCAATGAACGTACTTCAAAAAATGTATTAATTTAAAATTTGATGCCACATTGACCGCGGGATTTGATATCTCATTTATAGACTTATAATACTTATATTAGCGTAGAGCCGTAGCTGCAGTACAATAATTATGAAGAGATTGGAATTTAGACACGCGATACAGTTTTGGACTGGATAATAGAAATTTCGCGGTAGGTATAACAAAACTATACAAAACCCAATGTTGACTTTTCCGAGGAAATCGATTTCCCGTCAAACCATGTTTTATTAGGTATTTATCAGATTTTTTTTATTTGCGATCGAATTCTTAACAATAATATATATTATTACGTTTACTGGACTGCGTCCAACGAAATATAGTACGGCAATCTGCAAAAAGCGGAAAAATCGATAAAACCTACAGCGATGCGGACTTATATAGATGACTCGCAAAACCAATATTGTTATTAAATTACTTAAATTTTCCCCGAAAACTTTACTCTCCGGTAAAGTATTATAGTTTAAATGTTAACGTTACACCCAATAATAATAATATGCAAGTAGAATGAATAAATCGACTGCGTGTTTTTACAGTACTTATAAAACATTTTTTTTAAAAAAAATTATTTATGTGACGTTAAGCGAGTTATTAAAAAAAAAAAAAACGTACAAAACCCGCAGAGAATTATATAAATGCACACGTGTTTTTTTTTTTTTTTCTTTATGAATTATACATTTATAATAATTACTATATTAACGAAAACCGAACCTATGGATTAATAGTACATAATGTTTTGTCTCGGATCGTTCTAATGTACACCAAGTAAACGTCCCTGAGTAAAATAATATCTACATTTTTAATAATACCTATAATCTTATATTGAACAATAATATAATTAATAAAAAAAAAAAAACAACTATCATCATATATAGTTTTCTCGTTTAAAATTACGAAAACGTTGTTGTCGTACCGGGGTTTTTTTTTTGTCGCACTACATACTAATATTTCCTATATAATGTTGCATGCATTGCCGTGTTCGAATTCGTTGATGAATCCCGCCTTATGATTTTCACGTACGTCTATGTAACAAATTGATTTTCAACGAGGACGTCGAGTGAGTATAAGGTATAGGTAATATGATAATATAATTGTTGTACACTGAACGCAGGTAAGTATAGTATACTTCGATTACAAGCATCGTTTTTATGATAGAAATGAATTTACTATAATGGGTTTTTTATGTGTATTCTTCTGTCGGATTTAATGTGCGAGTACCTCTATACCTACTATAGCTACATAAATTGTACAATGATTAGCCATCATCGTTTTTATGATGCACAGATTTTGACCAAACTCTTGATTTATATACCATTATTACATCCGTGAAGACCAGTCTTCGTGATTGCATATTATCGTTAATTATTTGTTTTATTATATTTTTATTTTTTTTTTCGATCGCAATAATCGAAAATAATAATATGTAGGTGTAATCGTTTTTACATAATTTTATTACATGATTATTAAAAAAACAAAAATAATAATAAACTGAAGACAGTATTTTTATTTATTAAAAAGTACTATAGGTATCAATAAAAACCGAGAAAATTGTTAATATTTGTTTAGTTAAAAAATCAAAAATTAATATAAACACGAAAATGATCGAGAATAAACTGATTTTATAATTACATAGTAAACAACAATGTATATAGGTTGGAATATTAAAAAACCTAAAAAAAAAAAAAAAAAAAAAATTTTTTTTTTTTTTTTTTTTTTTTTTTTTTTGTGTCATTAGTTGACCGTACTTCAATTTTATCCCAATTACGTATCCAAGAAAAATATTCATAAAATATTTCTTTAAACAACTATAATTATAAGTTAATGTTCCTATGTATAATATATACATTTACATTTCCTCAAATACATAAATGCATACCTATTATCGGTTAAATTATTTTTACTGATCATATGATAGTAAAGTAATTCGTGCTATATGGGTGGGTACCCAACCTGTGCTCATCTGCATAACAATAATTTATAATAATGATCGTTATGTACACGCGAATTACTCAGAAATACACTCTCCGATATTGTGATTGTACAGTTCTTAATAATTGTTATTGTATAGATATAACCGACGAATACATTTCAAAATTGAATAACAATTTATGTAGACATAAATCGGATTTAAATTTTAATATCATAACACACAAGTATGAATGTGAATCGAGTACAAGACAATATATAGGTACTTCAGTACTTGCTAATGTTATGCGTATTTGATTTCGTAAAAATTGTCTTGTTTAAACGAAAATACATAACGTTAACCTAAACTTGTAAACAACGAAAATTATTACGCATAAAACCTTTAATCGTATGAAACTGTAAATTGAATAAATTTTTAAAAAACAAAACAAACATCGTTAATTTATTATATTGTTGCAAACTATACACTTATTATACCTACATATAATATAAATTATAATTTACTTACTTATATCAAATCTGTTCTTTTCACTTGTTACATAATAATACGCATTATTTTCTAAGTGGATACAATTTAAAATTGCAAACGGACGGTTGTACATATTTTCATTTCATTTTTAGCAACATTGTATCTAAAAAAAAACAAAAGCCCGAGGCAGACATTTTGGTCATTAAATCGTATTTGAACTGAATATCGAACATTAAAATATAGTGTACGGTTCATTAGTGGCGTGCTGAACATTTTTCATACTTGAAACAAAACAAAACAATTAGGACCCACTCAATCAGAACGTGGATTTTCATGGATGTCCTACAAATAATTACCGCAGAAACTTTATTTAGTTGTATTCACTACTTACATAATATTCGTAAGTATGTATATTAATAGTAAAATATACAAAACTAAAGGCATCTCTTATCTCTGAACTAGTCAATCTCAATCAACATTCAACATGTTTATCCAGCCACCCGCCCACCCATTTTAGTCATGAAACGATTGCCTCAACAAAACTTATTCCGGCACGACACTGGGGTTCATACTCGTCACGTATACTATCATCCCTGATTTTTTGATATTCATCTAAGTATATTATTATACAGTAAAACATCTAAATATCAGACACTCTCGGTCGCTGAAATATTGTCCGCTATTCAGAGGTGTCCGTTATTTAGAGGGATGAATTGTGTTTTTATTTGATTAATTAATCAAATAAATTTTATTTTTACATTAATTAAATACGTCTTAATAAGTAATAACATTTCATCGGCGCGATATGTCAACGACTGGACAAATAATATAAGATACACGTCATCATAATGTACGTACGTAGTAATAAAATATAACTTAATAGTGTAGACTTTTATTTAGGTATTTTACAATCATTCTTAATTTACGATAAAAATTATCAAAATCACTGATAAAAAGTGTCCGTTATTTAGAGTGTCCTGTATTTAGAGGTTTTCCTATTTATATATAATAGAGAAAATGTCTCCGTTCCCGAAAAAACGTCTGCTATTTGGAAGTGTCCGCTATTTGGAGGTATCCGTTAAGGGAGGTTTCACTGTATTATAAAACATCGAAAAGACTAAAATAATATTATAAATAAATATATGACTTTTCCACAATGATTCGATGACAAAAAACATAAAACTATAACGTTATACTTACATTTAGCTGTCTACGGTTGTATTTTATAAAAGTAAAATTATTTATTTATTTAAAATCTACGTCACGAGATACGCATATTAATTAACAACCGAGTTTTCCCCTGTAATTTTGGCCACTGTCCAGTGACCTTAATAAAATAATGGTGACCGACATATTATTATTAATACTGTCGTTTCGAGAGTCTTCTACAGACTAAAGCTTAATAACAGAAAAACATAAAAAAAAATGCATATATAATTAGGTGTACAAGTATATTATAATCATAACAATGTCCAAAATTTGACTATTACATAATCTGTCGTAAAAAAAACCGGCGAATAATCTCTACTTAAGTGTTGTATGTAAAAATAAATATCATTTTGTTTTAACGGCACTGCAGCTACAATAACTATATTACTTGCTAATCTAATGACAAATAAAAAACGTTCACGCGTTGTTTGAGTTGTTTTTTTAACGAATTAAAGCTTTTTTCCCCTTTAAAATAAATTACTTGTATTTATTATGTAGGTATACAGATTATATTGTAATACCTATGCTCGCGTTACATTATGTTTTGTTTTTTTTTTTAGTATAAAATAACAATAAAGTTAAAACGCAACATTAAACGAACATTTAAGAATGCCCTTAATCTCTCGAAAAAAAAAACACAAAACAAATGTACTTTCTTTAACAGGAATATAATATTAAGTATAAGGTTTATTTTTTTTGATTTAGTTTTAATTATTGTTCAAAATACAGTTGCCTATAGTGCAGGGGCATTCCCATAACCTCACAGAATAAAATGATACAGGAATAACTTGTTTTTTTTTTTCAATTTTTTTTTTTTTTTTATCCTAGGTACCTATAAATGTAAATCAATACAAATGTCGCTAAAATTATTATTGTATCTACCTACCTACCTACCAGCTACCTCTACCGAACGAGTGGAAAAAAAAAATCCGTTTGTTATTATTGTTTGATTATATTTTTTTTTCAAAATAAACACGACATCCTCTGCCGTCGCCCGAGAGGTTATCGCATTGTCATTTTATTTTTTTGCATACCTACCTATCTATACCATTATTATTATTAATGTATAGGTAGTCGACTTCAACTGTATTTTTTTTCTAATACAATAATAATAATGGTAGACGTCCAGAGGTAAATAATTCTCCAAGGGCATAACGGAACGGAACACGAACGCTACTAAACGCGGTATAATCACAATCCAAAATGTACCTATATACCTGCCGCTTACAGATAATATTATGTTTTTTATTTTTCTAAATTGTACACAACCAATTCGCTATGACCTACGAGAGACACACGATAATATAATCTAATTTAATTATTATTTACATGTATATTGCAGTATAGGTATTTGTATTCATATACAAATATTTTATTCATTACCCTTATAATATACATATGTGTATATATATATATATATTACATGTAGTTATAACTCGACAATCCTGCCTCAACGAGTAAATACTTCAAGTTTTCGTACTTACCGAAAAGGAAGGCTGCGACATTTCCACATTTTAAAACAAAATATGTTAAATAAGAATTTATTAATATATCCAAATAGTTGAGCTTTTTACGCTTAATATAATTTTTATAAAGTTTATTGATTTCAAAGGTCACTGCCTCCCTTGTTTAGAAGATCTGTGCACGCTTATATTTATTCTATTTTTAAGAAAATGGTAAAATGGGGTCATCAAAATAACTGGAGTGAGAATTGACAGTTGAAACCCCAAAAACACATATCCTTGGCACTTATAATGCCATGCGTGTATACAAATTTCCATTTCTTCTAACTTGTTGTTTATAAGAATGTAAAAAGGTAAAAAAAAACGCTACAACATCGTGGGTAAATTCATATTGAAATTCAACCCAAATTTCAATACTTCAATTTCCCTACAAAACAACTCTAATTCCAGATTTTGAGTCAAAAGTAGCGGGAAAAACATAGACACTGTGAAACGGTCTTTATTTTTAAAGAAATATGTACCTAGTTGTTTATATAAATAATAAATATTGTAGATAAATACATCTGTAGACCAGAGAGACAAGTATTTGTATTTTTAACAATCCGGTTCACTCTTTTTCCATTAGAACACATTACTTTTTTACAACACACTGGAATGACTCGCCCTTGGAATGTGACGCTCGGGGTCAAAACTCCCCTTGAAACTCCCTAAAAACGTCCTTATTGCAGACTGCAGACCTTTGAAAACTCAATTTAGGGTCTCGGGCAGTTCCCCTTAGGTAACAGAATAGCAAAAATCCGTGCAAGAAGTGAAAACATTTTTATAGAAAACCAACGATTAAGACCAAAATCACTTGCTTTTCTTTCATCACTTAAATAATTTATTTTAAAAGCATTTATACAGTAAAAAAGAAAAATATTATATTATAATAATTTTCTTTGTATTCTCATTTAATGTTAAAGCATTAAAGCTGTTAGCTAAATATAGCCTTATTCGTTTTCAGTAGGTAGATACCTCATTATTCAACTTAAAGTACATTCTGATATTGTTTATCAATGTTTTCAAGTTCAAATCCGACGATCATAGACAAAATTTATCTCATTTTTTCCGTTATTTTTCCTGCTTTATCGTTTAAACGAGTTAGTTTTCATCGACTAAGTTTTAGTTTACACTTAGGATATTAACTTCCTCGGGGCAGTATTAAGAACGACAGTGAAAAATACTTAACAGAGTACCACGTTTATTATTGTTTTCATTGAATCATTTATATGATACAATTGGGGGATAATTAATCAAAGAGCCAATCGGACGATCCCATTTTCGTCTGTTGTTCGTTTAATGTTGTAAATGTTAATACGCTCCTTGGCTGATTCTATATGCTCTCGTAGCTGAAAACTGACCACATCCTTTTAATTTCCGGTAAAAAAATATAATACAATGTACGACCGATAATAATAATATTTTGATCGACAACAATTTTGTGTTTATATAGATTGTGATCTAATACTGTAATAACATTAACATGTTAAAAAACCACATATTCATAATTAAAATGATTGCGTAATATTACGTTTAATCACACATAGAGAGTTCCGTTATTGTAGTAAGTAGGTATATTATACTGCAGTCGTACATCAGACATTAATTTAAAGAAGGTCAGTTACTTAATAATAATTAAAATGGCTCGTTTAATGCAAACGCATTTTAATTATGAATTACAATCGCACCGGAATAAATTATTATAAATTATGATGATTTATTATAAACTAAACGAATACGAACACGTTCGTTTCAAAAACACTATTCGAAATTATATTAATATTTATTATTATTATTATTAATTTACTATAATATTATGAAAGAACAGGCATTTTTGTAACGCATATTACCTGTGCATCTAACTGTTTTCGTTTGTATTATGATTTTCTAAAGGCAAAGGAGTCAATCTATCAACAAATTTCACAAAAATTACTCTCTGATAATTTAGCGAATAAAATAGTGGGAGGTGGAGGGAGAGCGCTTGATCGAAATTATTCAACTTTTTTTTTCGCCTCCTCTAAATTTAAGGACCACCCTAATATATATATATTATTCTAATGATAAACACGTTGTGCCATAAATTTCATCGAAAAAAACGTTGTTACAGAAGTACACCGTAAAAATTATTATACATTCAGGTGCTTTGGGTGTCTGCAGGTATCTGCAGGTTTCTCTTTCTATAAATTAAAACCAGCTTCCGTCCTCAATTTTTTCCAACTCGAGATCTGGCGTGTACGGTAAATAAGTCCGGCATAAACCGTTGATTTTATCATATCACTGGTAACAATAATTTTATTAACAACTGCCATTCGCCATCACTGTTAAGAGTATTCAGTACTAAATAGGTATAGGTGACGGGTCACGACGTTTGCCTTGAGACTTGAGTATCAATTTATATACACATAATATATACATATGTATATTTTATTGCGTGCGTTTAACCAGCAAACGGGTTATGTGCTTTATGCGCGAAATAAACGCGTGATTATGAATTTTCTGCTATTTCCGCTACGTACGGTTTGACCGTATCCCGCAGTGATTTTGTCGCGTCTCCGTCGCTTCACAGTCGACTAAATATTATACACGGCCTCCGAAACGGAAAACAGAAACGACAATTTTATTATGTATAATGCAAACAGAAACACTTATTCACAACGCAGTCGCAAAAAGTGTGTTTTTTTTTTTCGGTAACGGCGGAACAATAAATATACGAGTATTTATAAATACGAACATAAAAAAAAAGGTCCCACCGATAACTATATATTGGGTACCTATAGTTATTGAAAATTCGATATTATAAATGACCTTTTTTTTTTTGTTATTCAATTCTATTAAAAATAAGGAAAATCGGCCTTTTTTCACGGTATACTATAAAATACACCCGTAGTTTTTTGAAAAAATATATTTTGTTGTTATTCACGCGGTATAAATTCATTATTGTGGTCATGATCGTCGTTTTATAAATCAAAAAACTACAAAGTTTTGCTGGTAAAACTATGATCCACGACAAGGACAACGAAAAGTGGGACACGTGGATAGACCTAGTCACTTCGTATGTATATATAAACCTAAATCGGTATCCACTTTTTACTTATATGTAACCTTATCACCTTTGAGGTTCCTATTTTTTATTTATATTTCTACAATGCGTCCAATTTTCGATGTACATTTTATAGTCCGCAGCAGCTTGTGTCTGTTTGCAGTTTGTCTGAAAATTGTCTGTTCTCACTTGTTTATTTATCACGGTTAGTGGTTAACGACGCATAATAATGTTATGCTGGCCATATACAAATATTTTATTAACGTAAATAATGTTATAAAAAAAATATTCTAATTTGATTCGCGTACAGAGAACTTTGGATACCTATCAAGTACGGTAGGTTTGTGTACTTTTCGTTACACGTTAATTTTTCCAATGGACACTTACATACATTATTTTTCTGGTTGTATATTCTGTCCATGTAATAAAATTTAAAAAAAAAAATCAGTTATATGTTTTATGAATTTTTAATTAACTTATGTTGTATAGAAATGGAACGCAATCACCATAACCCATAGGCATATGGGAATGTCCCCAGTCCAGCCCTCGTTACATCCCACAGTGTCTCAAAACAAAAATTTGTTGGTCATAACCTAATTTTTTTAAAACATTTTTTTTTTTTTTTTTTACTTATCAGAATATATAATCATTAGTCTTCAGTAAAATTAGAAGACATTTGCCTGACTCTTAGAGTCCATAACTATAGGCAAACTTATATAGGGCGTTTTAATTTGGCTCTACCTCGTGTTACACTATTTGTTACTATTACTTTGTAATTGAAATCTTTGGTAGGGTATTTAAAAAGAAAATATTTGTACGTTAAATCGAAGTAAACTATATTTTATAAACGGTTAACAGCTATTTCAAAGTAACTTACTAGCGCAATAATTGAAAGTATTATATTTATTTAGTAATGGTAGGTAAAGTAAAAATAAAAATGTATTAATTTGGATTTTTTTAATGTTTGCTCCGCGTTACACCACGACCAAAGTTATATTTATGTACTATGTATATAGTAAAAATATTGTGCATACATCTGTTCAACAATCAGCTGACCCAAGTTGCCTCTAAATAAGTAAAATCGATTTACATTTTGCTTTGTCAAATATTGTGTATTTGTTATAAAATCGCCAACAACTGAATTGACGGGATTCATAATACTTACAGAAAAAGATGACGATACTGATAATAAACCAAATAACAATAGTAACACGATTGATTATGATGACGTTCCGTATTGATTCCATAACAAATAAATACATAATAATGTATACCATAAGAAAGACATAAAATACCCGATAATGTAAGAAACGGGGTGTTGTAGTATCTATAGGTACTCACGAGATATATTGATGGGAACACCGCTGGTTTTAAATGAATAAAATTATTGTTTTTGCCGAGCAGAAGTAATTATTTTCCAAGTTTACCAGTAGATCCATTAAAATATAAACGCTCAACAACAATATTTATGAACGTTGTCGTTTTATTCGATTCGGTTATGTTATACTTCGTTGCAGTCGTCTGTCGCGGCCACAGCTTTGTAAAAACGCCGCACAATATAATATCACGTCGCATATTATAACGTTATTAACAATCGGCACAATATTATTGTGACGTAGTATTGAAAATATGCAAAATTATATTTTTACCAAGGCTACAGCGCTTCTCGAGATTAACGTACCTAGGTATAATAATTAGGTATTTTACGTTCAGTTACACAAAATCCAGGTAATCTTTATAAAATGCAATATTCTCAAACCCCAACATCGATATTCACTATTTTTAGACCGCAATAAAGGTCGCTGTTTTAATATTATATTCGCGAGTCCATTCGATTAAATGTGAAATCGAAAATTCTAAACAAACTAACGTTTTGCATAATTTATTACGCGTTTTTCATAACATGTCTAATTTTGTCTATTTTATATAGTTAATAATGGCGCACATCTAATCATATCTAACAAAAAAAAAAAAAAATCAAGTCATCGATATTACCGAATATTCACAGTTGGAAATTTGATAGACACGTAATCATATGATTTCTAGAGTATAGGTTATACCTATACCTAAATTTTGTAATGTAAACGTACATTATTTTATTGGCCATCATAAGTAACAGTGATATAACAATCCAGGCCATGGTCTTCCCCTAATTCATTTATAAGCTTCGAATTCGTACCTATTCAATTAATTGTATACGTAGTTTTTTTTCGAAAAATCAAATCCTGTAAGCAGATAGCTAGTAGCAGGTATCTTTAGTACGGATTACTATAATGAAATCGAAAATGTATACATAACAAAAAAACGTAACCCCTCCTCAATGAGACAGGAGTGGACTGACCCGTCGTGACTCCGGGGACTAACCTGAGGAGAACCTGGTTCTTTAAGTTAAGAAAGATTGAAATATTAAAAATAAGGTTTTCATTGGTAACCATTTTTTTTATTTTTTGTTATAACTAAGTTTTTATTATTTTAAATCTTTTTTAAACAACCATTGTTGTCATGAAAACTCTCATTATTGTGATCATTTTACCATATTACATATTATTTTCATATTACATATTACGTTCAGAATTGTTTTTTCGTTAGCAATGGTTTATTGTTGCTTACAGATATACAGAAATTCCCATCTGTACCCACGTACAAAGTATATTCGTCCTTTTTTAACTATTAGAAAATTAATAAAATAATACCTTTAATAATAATTATTTTTTTCTTATGATTTTAAATAAGTTGCGATAAGCATAATTGTTTTGTTTCTTATTTTTCAATTAAGTAGTTTCAATTAATTTTTTTCAATATAAGTTGTTACTGGGTATCAGTTATTTCGCAAGTAAATTTTTTTACGATTATTAAAAAGGGAGCCACACGCCCATTTTAAATTCGCCAACTTTATTAGCTTATTTTACGCATAGTGCCAAAGTCATGTGCGTTTTGGTATTATGCCTATCGCTGTGGAATAAAAAATGATTAGGAGAGATAATAACGATTTTTTAAAATTATAATATTTCAGCACCCGTTATTTGTCGCACAAGAAAAAAAAACGCTATGGGAGAGGATCTATACTCCATATCCCCCCCTATGAACACGCCCATGGCTCTAGTAATCAATATACAATTGTGTGTCAAATACAATTATGATAATGGGCACATGAGCGTGAAATTGTGTTTACAGACAAAGATGTTATAATAAAATAAAATCTTTTGCTTTAATTAATATTAGCTTATGTTTATGAAGTTCTGTGGAATGGAAATTTCGAAGAAAGTTAATTAAGAATCATTAATTCTCCAAGAAATCTCCTGGTTCATTATTACGAAAGTATTATTCCGTTTAGAGCGTTATAATATATATTATTATTTTATTTATTTATGCAATATTAATTTAATCTGTAAGCAACGATAAACCATTGCTTACGAAAAACCGATTCTGAGTTGAGTTCAGTTGATAGTGATGTTTTGTCAACAATATATATGTCGTATTATAGTAAAATAATTAAATAGACTCTGTACATTTTTTTTTAATAATATTTGCTTAATGTTGTAACGATTTTCCCAGTTATCCTATGTTTTTCCCGGTTTTCCCATGTTTTATTTTGATTTTTCACATTTACTTGGAAAACTCGTGAAAAAATCGAAAAATTACTACTCCAAAGTGTACAAAAGAAAAGAAGGCCTAATTTAAGTTAATACCTATATTTCTTATATTTTCTCGTTTCTTTTTTCAGTTTTTCAAATTTGATGAGAAAACATCTGAGAAAATCGAAAAATGACCTTTTTAAAGTACCCCCCCACACGGATTTCCTTTCAAAAAAGGTGCTATACTTAGAAATCTGAGCAAGTATTTTGGTAGAAAAGTTGTTTACAGATAAAAAAAAAAAATAAACATCTTTGTAAAACCATAAGCTTCTTCGCAACACTCAGAATCTAAAAAAATAATGCGATTCCCTCTTTCGTGTCTTCTATTTAGAATATCAAGCACGCAGTATAATATCTAATAAATCCCAAGATCTAGGATACTACGTCGACCTACCACCATATCGTTTCTCCGCCAGACATTTCTCCGCGAATATTTCATATTATACAATGTGGTCTATTTATCTTGAGCCAGCGATATTCTCGAAGAATTTTGGTGAATTTTAATTGTTTGGTTTTTTTTTCGTTTAAGCTTTATTATTTTAATAGGTACTATTTTTAATAACCTTAAAAGAATAATAATATACTTACATTTCAAGTAGAAATATCCCAAACACAGATTCAAATAGAGAATATTTTTCTAAACGTTTTGATATGCGTATTGCATAGTAACACCATAACATCGACACTGACTATTGTTTATGAGTAAGCTTATAAAAGTTTAAAATGTAAACCAGAGGAGCAAAAAATAATGACAAATTACTCAGAGTCCTTAATTACAATAAAAGATTTTTACGATAAATTCTGTCGTTTTCCGATTCCGGTGGCAAGTCGGTAAGGCGGCGGAGAGTTGGTCACGGCGAGTCGGTCGGCAGCCGAAACGGTACGGCGACGAGATGGTCTGCGGCTAGACGGTCGGCTAGACGGGCGGTTCCGTAAATCCAATGTTTAAACAATTTTAAACATAGGTACTGTTCGATTACGAAACATATAGTTGTCTGACGTTTTCAAAATTTAAAACGACACTCGTGTGACACTCAATTGTTGACATTACAACTGACGTCAAATGAATCGTATTATAATTTTATAATATTGTGCGAACAAATTTAACGTGCGGATGATAATGCACATAAACTCGTTTGGGTTTCAGTCGAAATAAAAATATAAAATAAATACAAAAATGTTGGATGTCTGCCTTGTAACAATCGAAACAATAAAATATCATGTAAAAAGTATAGGCGTTTTATAATATTTTACAAAAGTTAGACCATCAATCATAAAAATATTTCCTAACCGTTTTCCTTTTCGAAAAATACAACCTCACCTTACTGTACTTATGTCTCCGTGTCACCCGCCCACCTTGTCGAGACCAGTCCATTGTATCTCAATGTCCGTGGTACACACTCAAGGTACACCGTTCGCTGCAGTTACAGCATTCAATTTGCGGGAAAATTTAAAATACCCATGTGAAAAACGGACACGTCACGAAAAAGACATTTGATTGCACAGTATCTACGAGTATCTCGTATGTATTTTGCATTCGTTTTTTAAAGTTACCTGATATAATATGTCCGATTTTCGACCATTTCGCGATCGTCTAATCCAATTCAAAATGTTTATGGCATGTATACTGAAATATAATAATATACGAATATATAACTTTTCCTCGAAACCCGAAGACTATTTTCCTTTCATTCGTTTTTATACTATACGTTTATACCGGATCACCGATAACCACGGCCTTTGAAAAGCTCTCGTTTTCAAATATAACTGTAAGCTATATGGCGTATCTATACTGGTATAATACATAATATGTTAGATATGTTCGGGGAATTTTTTAATAAATATCTACTACGCGTGTCCACTCCCGAATTCCACGAAAAAAGCTTCGCGGGCAGATAGACCTGTAATACTCCCTTTTAACTTTTACACTTTTTCCCAGTTATCCCTATTCCTACCGTTGAGAGTATATTCTAATAAAATAAAATATTTTGTAACAAAATCTATGTACGTACGAATTAATTTGGCATTTATTTTCTAGTGAACGCACAGTAAACAAAGTAATACTCCACTCTACTGGGTGTCCAACTGATTTAACTGTGTCCGTTTGAACACACTGGTCGTCCTTAGAAATCGCCCTGTTGGATATAATAGAATTTAGATTACTCGCTACAGCAGAGACGCAATAGTTTTACTCGTTTATGACTATAATATTTATAATTATTATGTGTGTCACGCGATAATAAAATAATCGTTATTTTTTCGCCCTCGTCTAAATAGTTTTACTAAAAAAAAAAAAAAAAACTTGAACGAGATGACATAACTACAGGTTAGAGTTTCCGAACTATTCAAGACGCAAGAAAAATAAAACGCCGCGTTATATATGTATAGATATCGTAAGTACCCTATTTATTATTATGTTCTGTAGTTGAAAAACAAGTTGAAACGAGTTGTTATCATTATTTTAAAGTTTACCGACTCATTAAAACGTATACAATTATTATCATTACACTTGCCGCCATGTCATTATACTCCGCAGCTGTCCTTTTTGAACGCGGCAATAACGCCGCGCCATCGTAAGTACCTAGCTCGTAATTATTATTAATCGCCTGTTGTGACGTAATCGTATTATTATTGTCATGTCTAAATTATTGTACTTTTATATTATCAACGGGCGCGCTACCGCAATCGCAAAACTTCAAAACAATAGAACGATAACCCGCGACGAAGACGAAGACGACACCAGCAATGCCCGTCATAATTCTTGTTTTGAAACGCGTCCGATTTTAAAAATATAATTGTTTCAATCGGATAAACTCCGCGGACTTTTCATCACCGCGGTTTGGAAATTCGCGTATATCGAAATAATTCACGTGTCGTCGTCTCGATTGTAATTAATTCATCCTTGACTGTTATTAATGTACTTACGATGCCTTATAACGCGAACGCACTAACGATTACAAGAACGTATTTTGAGAAGAGGGGTAATTTCGGGGGGACGTAATAATCGTTTAAGGGCTTAAGGCGTGGTAAAAAAAGCAGTTTTTTTTTAAAATAATATCGACCCTATCCCACAGTTTACACTCACTCATCGAGGCCTGAAATAATGACGCGTTTTAGTGTCCAAAGTGTATAGTATAAAATGTAAAATGTGCAGCTCAAAATTTCAATGTGCTGTAAAAACAAAATTAATGTGTTCTTACGAAAGGGCGCAAAAAGAAAAGTGTCCCAGGTCAATTCCGTTTTCATTGTGTACAAACAATATTATCGTACGACATAATGTCCTGCAGTCGTTTCAATAATTTGCCTGCTTAACCAATAGTATGATATAATAAAAATATGTGTTGATGGTTTACAATTTGACCCATCACTATATGTGTTTTATTAAACACACTACAAAGTATTAAGTGTTAAGTTGATTTTAAGTACACTTTGAATTGGATAAAAGCTAATCGGTGCCCCAATTAGATTTGCGTACATGTAATAAAAATTTGACTAAAAAATAAATAAATACATTCCTAAGTAGATTTATTTTTACTGAAATCAATTGTTAATTTACTAGAACGTTGGGTAGTCGTGACGGTAATAATACAGTTATCATCATATCTACGTAAAAATATTGATTTACATTTGGAAAAAGTTATTTTACGCACGAGTGAACAGAGACATTATTTTATTAAGAATGAATTTATTTATATTAAAAAAATAGGTCACAATAATGTGATCGAATAAACGTCAACGAATTTTTTTCTCCCAGCAAATTGAAATCTTAAATGTAATCCAATTCATAATTTTCTTACTAATATTATACGCTGCAAGTACCATGTTTAGATAGTTGGAAAATTGTATCATAAATCAGTTTAGTATACAAATACATAAATATATATAAGACACAATAGACATTTTTTTTTTTTTTATAACACAGTGACTTGTATAATTTTGATGGATTTTTAGCTGAATTTATTGCAAACTAATATTCAAAGGTTAGAATGTGAACCTTTGATTATCATATGAATCGACCGTTTAATATTTATCATAAAAACAAACTTGTAACTTTATATGATTTTCAACTCCGCCGTTTTTTGTGATCATTTCCCTTTTCCCCCACATAGGTTAAGGGTAAACCGGTGTTTTCCGTCACTAATTATACTTTAGCATGGCGCATTTTTTTTTTTTTTTGCCCATGAACAAATATGGTCCCAGCAACGTTTATGCACTGAAAATCCGAATTTCGCCAATCTCACGACTGCAGTACGCGACGCCACCGGAAGCTGCCCTGCATACCATGTGTGGTAACCACCGGAAACTTCAGAGAGCCCGTCAGTCGTTACGACCGGATGTCAAATATAAACAATAAAATCGTATTATCGTTTCCGTTCGTGATTGGCACCGCCCGAAACGTGTCTATAGAATCCGGTGGTTCCCAAACTTTTAAGACACCCTCGGAAAATAATAAAATTATTATAGTTTATGTTTGCCGAAATTCCAAATCTAATACAACCTCAATTTCCATAAGCAAAAATACTCTTAGGGGCACATGACAGTCGTTTTACGGGCGTGATTTTAACTTATAGGACACTTTTGATTGTTATCTATATATGTGGGGACCTATCGCCTATGGTACGTGCACCCATCACCTTAGGTTAGGTTAGGTTCCATTATAGATATTAAAGATCTTGATCGGCCACAAATATGCCAATAAGTATATTGTAAACTGTGGTCCAGGAGGGGTGAGCACGCCTAGTAGGGTGAACGGATATTGACAATATAAGTTTTTTATTGTCGGTTTTATGACAGTTGTAGGCCAATATTCACGACATGATATGGATACTGTTACGGATTAAACCCATTGTGGCCGTAGAAACTACTGTTGGATTGCCAACGTCTTAATGACGTGCGTTTTGACGGTGAAACATACTATTATTGTTTATTTTAATATTATCCTGATAATTGCGTTATTATTTTCAACAGTAAACATTGTAAGAACGTTCCGTTCAGTGATCAGATCCAGAAATTATTCAAAGGATGACAGTTAAAAATTATCCACGATACCAAATTTAATCTAATTCCGCGGGATAATATTACTTATAAAAAATTGTACTTCAAATTATATTTTTTTTTTATTTGCTTAACGGGAGAATGAGTAATTAACTTATTACTTCTTACTCCCATTGTATTCACCACTGATTTCGTTTGTCGGTAAGCAAATTTTTATTTTTCCACAACATGATTTTGATCACGCCCCCCCCTCCTCTCACCAGGTTGTTTATACGACGTAAATATACCGCTTTCGAGTATCTTGATATTTGTGTTTTGATTCGACCTATATGTTATTGATTATAATATGCACACACCTACTTATTGCACGCCGACCGTAATTCTCTAGAAAATACAATTTGCATTTATCGACATTTAAATTTATCATTTATTTATTTTTCTAGAAGGAAGGTTAGACACATTCACATTGTCGACTTCTGGTTCTTAAAAAATAGAATTATTAAAACTATTATCCCTACTCTCATTCCCTTTGATTAGATTCACCTGACGCATCATCACACCTTAGTTCTCAAAAATGATAGAGATATTTTTCTCCTCGTCAGTCTTGTTAATGGCCAATTAACTACCGCTATAATCCATAAGCCTATAATAATATGGTGATTATCGAGTATAGTCGAGTATATAATTCAACTACTTTATTAAATCGACTGTTACACAATGCGAACGCAAACATTGCTCAATACTCTAGAATATATAGGTAATATATACACGGTCGAATCGCTATATCAGTGTTGAAAAAATATTAATAATTAATGCGTTCAATTAATTATACACGCATAAAACATAATATAATAATATGGACAACATCGTTTGGTTAACCCACCTATCATTGACCGATCCAGAAGAAGTGGGCGATGGGAACGTTTCTCCCCCCCCCCTCTCGTTCTATTCCAAACATACTCTTACCTAGTCCCAATGGCCAACGTACTCTAAGCTCGATTTTCATCATAAATTTGTAAATCGTATAACCGTATGTACACGATGAGAAAGTCCTTTTTAGAAACAAGCTGGTTCAAATTCATCAATAAAATATTAATTGGTCTTTTATCCGTTGAGATGTTATCAATTTTAAACTGATCGTAATAATTTGTCAATACGATAGTCTTTGGATAATATCGATACCGTGTTTGAAAATGGTATCTCTTTGACACCGATTTGTAAAACAATTAACCATCGTAGGTGTTAACCATAGAGCTTGTACACAAAACCGTGCCATAGAGTACTACATTTTAATACGTTGTTTACCCGACCAATGACTTATAGATATTAGATATAATGAACGAATTATCAAACGAACATTACGCAACCGTTGGTAAAATAATTGTAGGTACTTGCACGCGAGGTTTCTTCTTTGATAATAAAAAGTCTTTGCAAAAAGATTTTTTCGAGTTTCTTCTCCGATGTATTACATAAATTTAACGTTATAAATTTAACCACGATCAATGAAAGCTAATTTGTCAATGGACGAACCGAAAACGTTCGAGTTTGTAATAAATAATAACTTAGTCCACGTTCAAGTTCATTTCTTGACAAATTGAACTCGTTCATGTCCAGTTCACACGACATGAACGCGTTCTTTCCCATCATTGCGCATATGTTCATATTATTAACCGACTGACCATACTCTTGTGCATTTTTATAACGCGTGTAATTTCATCGTACGAATATACATAATATGGCATCTGCCATTTAAACAATATCAAGTACGTATACAGTCTGACGGCATAAGAAATTGTTAATTTTTTGCAATCGCCGAATTGTTATTAATATTAATGAGACGTCGCGTGTTATAACATAATAATATTATTATTGAACACGTCGTAAATTGTATTATGGTAATATTAAATTAAATATGTAGTTTTTAATGCGTTCAAAGCGGATATTAATGTGAAACTGTATTGGTTTATCGTATACCTATGACGATTGACGACAACGGTCTAATAATTATTAAATTAATGTTGAACGTAGATATTATAGTATTATATTAAATAATAATTCTGTGTTATTTCTAACACGCACCCGTCTGAATAGTGTAATGTACGTGTGTGTGTCTTTTCGCAATTTTCGGATTCCTCTTACAATTATCGTTATTTCAATGTTCAACATTGAAATAATAAATGATTATCGTTTTAATTATTCCGCAGTTGTGCCTGCCCACTATATACTTAAGTAAAATGACTGATTTTAAATTATTTTTGTTTTTTTGTAATTTAACTCGATTTACCTTGTTGTTCGACGAGTTCGTGTCACGGACCCAACGGACAAGGACGTTATTTTTAAAAAAAATAAGAACCTATGAAATATTAACTATGTACTATTTGGTAAACGACTGAATTTAAAATAACAACAATATTAACGACAAATACTACGTATGTATTATATGTAAATTAACGAAGCTAACGAAAATCCACATAGACCGTTATAATATTATGTAAGCTATTTATTTTTTTTTCAAATTAAGTTTTCATAAATAATATATCTAATTATAATAATAACAAGTATAACAAGTATGCGCACATCTATCTACAAAGGTATAGGTAATAATAAGTGTATTAAATAAAACAAAATTGTTATATTTCTTTTATTATTATTATTTTTGTTTTTATTATGAATTATTTTCAAAATAAATGTTAAGTACCCTTTAAACTTTAAAATAATTCATTTTTTTAACTAGGTATAGAGACCTACATTCATTTTTAATACAAACTTAAACTATTTGTTTTCAATCTTCTATAGCCTTTGTATAATATTTATTAGGACCCTCGATATCTCAACTATACTCCTCAATTTGTCTCTGCTCACGCTATCCTCCATTGTCCCGTCCTGAACACATTTGATTCAGACCAACTTACTCGTAGAATATACTTATTTATAATAAACATGAAAAAATACAGTATGGTTTCAAGTATATTCTTATACTTATATTATGTTTAAGTTATAATATTTGATTTAACAACAAAAATAAAATATTCCACAAAATATCCAAAAATTAAATTTATCAAAGTGGTTTAGTCGATATTATATTATATTATATACCTACTGTGGCAACTTAAAATGTATAGCTGTCCCACTCGGCGTTGCCCTTGGTAACTCCCCAACTCCGTCGTTTTACCCTCCCATCCATCCACCTCATCACTACCACAACTCTCTATCTCCTTTCACCCTAACGCTCTTTTTTCATCATCAATAATAGCTCATTTATTTGTAAAGTATTTGTATATCTTCTCTTATGTTATTATTTTGTTACTAAAATTGTTTAGATAGCTAAATGAAAAACTCGTATAAAACAAAAAAACTATACGATAATATAATGTTTATTATACAATGTATAACATGTATTATGATTACTAACTTAAAGTTTCACTACCATGGATGTAATATGATTTCCTATTATCATGTAATATCCGTTTCTCCATAGTAACCCATAGAATTCTTATATATTTTATCAAAGTCAAGTGACAATGTGTGTCGTATTCTTATTGGTCATTATTATCTTGGTAATATTCAGTAACCAAGATCTACCGAGAAATTTCTAGAGTTGAGCTTATTTCAATTTTTCTCTGGTTTGAGTTACAATGGTCAGTTAATTGTTTAGTGTTATCAGCATAATATATATATTATATACCTACATATATATATATATGCATAGATATCATATATATATATGTATATATATATATATATACATATATATATATATGCATCTATATCCATAGATCTATATTTATAGCGTCGATGGAATACTGTCTTTATAGCAAAAACTTCTAGAACTTTCAAATTTCAATTCGAATGGTACTTAACTACGAATTATCAAGATTATATTTTTAATACCACAAAGCCATAACAAAAAATAGTTAGGTAGTGATATAAGAGCCATGTTAGTTTCAAAACGACAATAAACAAACAGCTGTGTAATGAATTCAATGACATCAATCGTAGAATTTATACTGTAAGGTCCATGTCAAATATTCACTTTGATTTTTAGTGTTGAAAATAATATCACGTTCAATGTAATGTTATTTTATCGTGCTGAAGTAAATAATAATTCGTTGAATTGAGTGAAGATGATCAATTCGCATAGTAAGTTGTATTGTTGTAGGTGCTACAGCTATTAACTATATTAATCGTTTTTTAATTCAAATATTATAATCTATTGTAGCGGTTCCCAATTTTTTTTATTCTTCGCCTCCCTGTAAATTTTCAAAAACCTCACCCCAAAATGTAACATTTCAACGTATTATTTGGTTTGTATTTGGATTCCATTATCCAAAAATCGGATAACGATTATCCGTTATCCTCCGATAAGGCATTCACCGTCAGATAGCCGATAGACGGTCGACAAATTAAATTTTAAACGTTGTACCTATCAATATTAGATTACCTGCGAAGAGTTAATCGTTATAACTTCGTATTAAATACTCGTAAAATTGTTATCGATGGACGACCGTCCGAAAATTAATTTATTGTTTTCAATTTTACTGTCTGTAAAATGGTATAGGTAATTATTTTAACAACAAAATTCTCGTTATTTCATCATCACTATATTCCTCCCGTGCAGTATCTAAATTCCCCCCCTCCACCACCAAAGTTGGGAATCACTGATCTATCTGAATATCTGATATTCGTGTGTGATATTTCAGAATACGTGACAAATGCTTTCACAAATGATTTGTATAACATAATTTACGGCGGAATAATAATAAACGATTCGGAAGAGACAAATCTGATGGGCGATATAATCAAAGTAAAATTAGAATCGCCTCAAAAAGAAGAGTTTATATCGCTGTTCGTCAAACTGAAACTGAGAAATATTGTACCTACCTATTTATTTATTTACTTTTAATAATATTGTTAACTATTTGTATAGAATCCGCGGCATCTTTATTATTTTTAGGAACCGCGAGACACACATTTTATACTTCGCGTGTGCCACACATTGTTATTGCAAAACAAACCGAGCGTATCGATTTTACGTCCTAACAAAGTATAATATTGTTCATACACGTCTCGTGCGAATGAAATAGGAAATTATGATTAATTTGCAAATTTCCTGCTATGATATTTCGCAGGTTTGTTCAGTCTCTAATGAACATAATTTCGAACAACTATGGGACGACCAAAACAGTAAACGTAAAATTGGATCATCGGATTCGTTTGTTGAAGAGCATAGCGACCGTGTCCCTTTAACGTCCTGCAGTAATAATAATCGGCCGACTGTCCCATTTGCAGAAGGTAAAACTATAAATAAGTTATCGGTATCTAAGACGAATTCGGTTTATTTGAAAACACGATGTATTGTCTGTAGGCACGCAATTATCGAACTTCGGACAAGAATTGTTTTTGAATCTGACACGGTGCACCGAAGGTGAAGAATGGATCAAAGCGGACGCGAACACGTGCAAAGAAATTCCATGTTTAGAATTTTTAAAAACACACGCGATTGAAATTGGACGTTTGCATTTTGTTGTCAAAAACTACATAAACTCCATTCAAAAAAATTGTAGTCGTGTTATCAAAGCCCTGAGGTTTGATTTAGAGACGGAAATCGATTCATATTATGTGTACGTGAACATATGGGTAAGTATATAAATATATATAATTAATTATTCCCATCGATTTTTGTGATTTGAGATTCTGAGTGGAATGACGAAAATACCATATAGTTACTTAAGTGATTTGTTGTACAATATGATATGATATAATATGAATGTGTTTTTAGTAACAGTGAGTACCGACATAAACCGGTATCGGTCGATATTGAGATTATCGCGGAATATCGGATATTGAGTTGTTTTTTTTTTTTAATCGATATTTTCCAAAAAAATTTCCATAATTTCTCTGGAACACAAAAAAAGGCATTCATTCCCAAGTGTTTGACACCCATATAGCTGACAAATAAACCAGTTTTGTTGGTTATTAAAAATTTCCCCACTTCCCCCGACATCCTGTTTGCCGAGACACGTAAATCGGTTTCATAATTATTTTAAATTAATATTATTGATGTTGTTATTATTATTATAAGACATTTTTTTTTCTCTGCCTCTCTTAGTTCTCTCTCAATAATCTCTCTTAATCCTTTAAAACATTCGTTGTTTTTCTCTTAGGTTAAATTTACATAATGTACCTGTACATTTATTTGAATAAGATCTGCTCCCCCAGCACAACCTTTAGCTCATGAGGGTACAGCAGTATTGTAAACAATATTTACTTCTTAAAATGTGTGTCTATAAAAATATTATTGTTACGATAAATTATCACTATAATTATTGTATAGGTACTGGTTATGATACTTCTGTTATCATTGCATAAAATTATTTAAGACAACTTTTTTGTTAAAATAATCTAACAGGTTATTTTAGATTCTGAGTGAAGCGAGGATATTTTTTAAGAACAAAAGTGATTTGTGTTTGCTGCACAAACTGATGTTTTAATATAACATGATTCTAATCACCTTTATCTTCAAAAATTATCATTTTTAAATTCAATATTCTATAGGCTTGAATGTATTCTATTAAATAAACATAATTATCAACACAAAATCAATATTATCTACAATATAGCCCATAGAAATAATTTCAATTTAAATACTATTAAAAAAAATTCATAAACGTATTAAAGAAAAAATAATATACAACTCATTAAATAATGTTTTTAACTATTCTAGTACGAAATATCAAAATGATATGTCTAACGAATTCGCTTAAATTTCTAAACAAATAGTGCAAATAATGTAAAAATCTCTTTTTAAGACTAATAATAATTTAACCAAACATATAAACAATAAAACTAAAAACTTCACGAATATCCTCTTTTTTTTTTTTTTTTTTGAAAATGCTGTTATGTATAAACTTAATTGTAACTGTGATACATTTTATATAGGTAAGACATATAGAAATTTTAAAATAAGTTATAAAGAACACATTTCTGAATTAAAATTAAAAAAGACTATAATAATATTTTTTGCAACTTAAAATAATAATACAATACTAAATTGGACTCCTGTATTGAGTATCGCGTCCAAAACAATGATAACTATATAAACAGTAAGGTACTAAAAATAGTGTATTTTTACAATTTCAGTTGCACAAAATACTTGACGTATCGGAAAATTATGATAGTTTCCTGCATACTACATTCCCCCCTTTAGACCATAATGTTTTAATAAGGTTTCAATATCTCGCGGAAGTTGTAAAAGCCGCCAAAGACAAACACGGGTGCAATTTAATATCGTCGGTGGTCCGTACAAGTATCTGCGAAGTCAAAAGTACAATTATGAATACGGTAAACTATTCGAATAAGTAATTATTATATTTATTTTTAAGTAAATGTAATAATATAATAAGTAGTTGACAGAAATGTACTTCGGTAATGTATAGAAATACCGGGGGGGGGGCTGTTTTTTAAAACTAGGAAAATAAAAATGTTTAAACCCATTATTAGGTATTGGGGTCGGATTTATTCTAAAAAATATTTGCTATCGTATTTGTCATACAACGGAACCACTGTCACGCTACTAGTTAAGACTGTAGACTTATACAAATAGCAATATTTTACTTCATACATACTTATACTTGAATACCTACACATATACTCGTAAAAATATTGATTTGAAATTCGTTCGTTATTTATTTCATTGTGCTACAAGCAACTATTATCGTCTTTCACTAGTTGATCCCCCCCCCTCTCCCCCCCTCCCGACTACATATATGCGTTACGCGTGCATAAAACAAAACAGATCTTGCACACTTTTCGATTTTAGATCACAAAGCCCATACAAAAAATGATTGTCGATTGGATGACCGGTGACGAAATAGCGGATAAATACGACGAATTTTTCATAGTGGAAACACTGGAAACGTCGTCTGAAAACGATTGGGATAATACTCACACATTAAGGTTAATTGGCGAAAAATAATTAGATTATTATGCTTAACAAACGCTGAGCAAGCATATTACGATATTATTATCTATTTTAATTACTGTTATCCGTGTTGCCGGTAGTTCGAAGAACACGTTGGATTTTCTCGGTAAATATGAGTTGAATAATATTTACGAAACGGGCAGAAATATGAGATTCCTGTTAAAATTGCTCGGTCCTAAGTCGAACATTAAAATCGATAAACTCAGAAAAAACGTGAAGACGTTAAACGACGAAGGTACACGGTACACTGTGCACGCTGTACAGTCTGAAACGTTCACGGTGAGAAATACGAAGTTAATTATGTATGTTTCCAGACGGATTTCTAATTATGTTGACCGACAATAACAGTAAGACATCGACAATGTTATCTGACGCGTACGCCGAGTCGTGTGCCGTGTTAATGGAAGTTTTGATAAATAATTACGATCTGTTTCTACACTTTGAAGGGTTCCGGAACTACATGTTATTCGGCCGTGGGGATTTTTACGCGTACATTATATCCCAGTTAGAGTAAATTATTGTTGAGACTTTATATGCCCGTTTAAGAATTTACATAAAACAATTTTATACAGACGACATTTCGGAAACGACGAGATGCACAATTATCAGTTGCAAGAAATTATGAAAAACGCGTATAGCTTGACGTCCGCCAAAAATGACAATATGAAATTGTTTAAGAACCTGAAGTATAGTATCGATTCTACCGGTAAACTGAACTGGAATAGTTTCAAATTCGAATACATAACAGACGAGCCACTAGAACGGGTGCACAGCCGTATAATAACGGCAAAACCCTTTAAACGCTAATAATTGTGTGTAATATATTTCAGATATTCGCCCCTTGTTTTAACTACTATGACGATATTTTTGAGTTTTTATGGAAATTGAAAAATATCGATTGGAGTACCAAGAAAATTTGGAATGAAATAAATCATTTTTTAAAGGAATCGTGCTACAAAATCGGTAATTAAATAATATACATATTTCAATTTGGAAATATAGCGAAAATCCACACAATGATATTCCGGTTTTTATAATACGGCGTATTAGTTGTAGAACTTCAAAATATTTAGAAACGTACTTTTGAAGTTTCAACCGTTTATAAAATTATACTGTCTAATTGAAATAAACCTATGCATTTTTATAAATTACATAGCACAATAACGTCGTTTTAAGTATCATATTTTATAACTGTATTGTATTTAAAGTAGGGATGATTTTATTACAACTTTAGTTTTTTTATACGAAAAAAAACCCTTGCATAACATTCTCCGAATTTAAAAATAAAAAGCCGACCCGGGATAATGGATGACGGGTGCAGCCACCGTTATAGGTAATTTGAATTACCTGTAAGCAACAATAAACCATTGCTAACGAAAAAACGATTCTGAGCGGAGTTCAGCTCATAGTTGTGCTTTGTAAACAATATATATCATATTATAGTAAAATAATTAAATAAATATTATATATTTCCTTTAATAATATTTATTTAATGTTGTACCGATTTTCCAATTTTCCCTACGTTTTTCTCGGCTGTCCCGTGTTTTTTCCCGGTTTGTTATAATTGCTGGAAAAACTTTTGAAGAAATCGAAACATGGTCCACCCAAAGTACCTTCTCAATCAGATTTCCTTTCAGAAAAAGTGCTATCACTGTAAATTAGAGCGAAATTGCTGGTAGAAAAGTTGCGCACAGATAATAAAAAAAAAAAAAATGTTCGCTCCCCTCAGAATCTAAAATATTTAGGTACCAAATAATTTAAAAAAACAAATAAATTATTCACATACAACCCGCTTTTAACATCGATTTTTTCATCGGAATAATATTGTAATGTTTTTTTCATTTATTAAAACTATTTATAAAAAAACAATAAAATATAACTAGATACAACCTATACAGAATTCACAAAAATTAAAAATATCATAAAACAAAGTTTTTAACTATTCATACAGATTATAGCTGCATCCGAGTTCCGTCTCAAATGTGAAATTTGAATTTACGGATAAACTAGTTCTTCCGTCCCAGGTTTTTAAAACGGATATACTAATTCTTTCGCATGTAATTTATTTAGTTACACGAATTCCGTCCCTTTTTGCATTTTCTACACTATATTAATATACTATAAAATCTACTACAGTAAAAATTTTATGATATTTAGAAGTGAAGATAATATCGCTTCGGTTATCTCACTAAATAATCGAATTTAATAATACTTTAAAACTTTCCAGTCATTATTTGTGCGTTTCCTTGACTGGTTTTATTATTTTGTATTGTATGTATATAGTAATATTGTAATACTTTAGTTAACCTTCTTTTTATTAGGGTCGGAATCGGTTTATAATACTATTTTCACCGAGGACGGAATTGTTATAGAAAAAGTAGTTGGGACGGAACTCATATGCAACCCATATTATAGGTATTGAACCGTTTCGTGCCTTTTCGGTCTTTCATCCATGTACCCGTTCATGAATATACGTATACATAATGTATAAAACAATAGCAAAAAAAATATGGGCATACTTCGCGCGATGGGTGGACCACTGTTGTAGGTGAGAAGTTGGGAATGTAGGATATAAAGGGGATTTAATTTATATCTATACGCAACGATAAACAATTGCTAAAAAAAAAAGAGAAAAAACGAAGTTCTGTTATACGTGTTTTCAAAGATAGTAATATTTACGATTTTTGTTAAAATTAGATATTCTTAAAAAAAAAAAAAAAAATACTAAGTATGCACATTATAAATACAATTTTTTTTTAACCACAAAGCACGTTTTATAATGAACCTACTATTCAATTTCCATGCATTGCTGTTTAGTTTAACAATTGTATCCATAAAATACTTATCGAATACAGATTACGTAAAAAAAAACACACTAAATTAAAATGTCTTTAAATAGTTCAAAAAGAGCACACATTTTTCAAAATTTGACTACGTTTAGAGAAAGCAAATATAAGTTTTCGTCCAAATTTTAAATCTCTACGAATATTTAGGGCTGAATTACAACAAAAAATAAAATTGAATTTAATAAAAGCATTATTTTCGCAAATTTGTCCATTCTTTCTAAGTTTTTTTTTTTTTGGATTTGCTTAAAAAAACTACATGATAAATCAAAAATAATTTTTATATTCACCAACTAAACTATCTAATGCAACAACAAAAATTTCTTATCGTTTTTTATTACTGGAGCAAAATTTCTGGTAGAAAACATAAGTTACAAAAATGTAATATTATGAAATCCTATTATGCTTTAAATAGTTGTCCGTTTATTCTTAAGTTTTTCCTAAGTTCTTTCTTGATTTTTCTGATTATTATGAAAACCGCTTGGAAAATCAAAAAATTACCCGCTTAATGTATCAACCAGATAAGATTTTCTTTTGGAAAAAACCCTCCACTTGATACATTGGGGCAAGAATTCTGATATAAATTGTGTACACGGTATAAAAAAACATAAATAAATAAATAAATATCATTGGAAAATCAATACATTCCTCGCTATGCTCCGAATCTAAAATGCCGATACTGGTGCCACTGGTGTAGGTGAAAAGTCGGGGAGGTAGGATGCATAAATTATACATCATGTTTTGAAATGCGATTATTTTTACGGGTTTCTCTAATTTTAGTTTTAAAATGCTATAAAAAAAAACTACTACATTACTCCGAACTTTTTTTTTACCACTTAATTCACCTAATTATAAAAGTCGTGTCAAATATTCAAGCCCTTCTTCGACATTTTACTACGTCTAGAAAAGATCAATATGAGTATTATTTAAACATTTCAAGTTTCTGCAATTTTTTAACCAAATTACAAAAAAAAAAACAAAATTGAAAATAATAAAACCTTTAATACTGTAAACATTCTCGTTTTTCCTATATTTCTCTGGTTTTTTTCCATTGTTGACAGAAAAAAAATGCACATAGTAAAACCAATACGCATTCCTTGCTGTGCTCAAAATCTAAATGTCGTGAACTTATATAAGTTTAATTACTTTTTACTTATATACCTACTATTATAGGTTCGGTTAATTTACGCATTGAATCAGACATTTTAAATCATCTCTCTCCCCATCTTGAAGATGTAAATGTTAATGACACTAAAATATTGGTGACTATAATATTATGTGTAGGCAAAGTACTGAATTCCGTCCTGAGAAACATACACGTGTTACTATGGAGCATGATGAAATGCGTAAGCGAAATCCAAAATTCCACGTTTGAAATGATCAAGGACGAATGGGAACTGTTTGAAAATCAATTGTTCGGAGCCGCCAACGTTAAAACGATAACAAATGCTCATACGTCGTCTTTGGAATCGATTAAAAAATTTGCGGACGACGCGTCTGTGGTAAATTGCATAAACCCTTTAATAAATAAGAATTATTTTATTGTTATTATTCAAAACCGTATCAAAGTATCTTTTTACTGGACTATTTCGTTTGGGGGGGGGGGCAAATGTTGAAAACTACAAATTATAACCGTGAAAATTTTAAAAACCAAATTATTTATCAAACTGAAAATATATCAATTATATTTTGAATTTATACATTTAGCTTATACCAACTGTTATTCCCTCTGTCAAGTAGATACCATAAAACATCAATATTAAAAGTTTTAATACAGTTTGAATAACATTTTTCTTATCTCTTTAACTTTTAAAGGTCCGAGTGCCAGCGCGTTTTTTTTTTACTCAAAAACATGCGTTATAGTCATATTTTACAAGGCATCGTGTATAATCGTCCGATTATTGATTATTTTTTTTTTTGTTAAATTAAGGAAGGCTTCCTATACCTACTATAGCACTGAAATCCGTTTTCAATATTTTATTCTCGAACCGTAAAATATGCCTTTAAAAAAATTCAATGCGTTGATAAATTATTATTTGAAATCAAATAAAAATTCGGCATGCAATCGTGGCTCTACAATGATGTTTGTCAATAATCAAAAATAAATGGTAAATGCAAAGTATTGCATTTATAATTAGTTATCCTAATTCCCGGAACAACGTCATAGTCGTTCATAAAAACGGCTTATAATAATTTCCTGGATTGGGGATAGCACATGTTATTAGTGCAGTACTATCATTATTACCGAACAAATGATTTTTTGATGAAATTAAATTATACTTTATTCAGCGATGTAAAATATTATTTTGTTGAATGTGAAACTTAATTTTAAAAATGTCAACCCCCGTCCATCCATAAACCCCTCTGTGTGCGCCACTGATATAGACTATGTTGTACTATATCTATGTCTTATACTTATCTATACCATTCTCGTATAACACCCTGCAATTGTTATCGATTTCAGTCTTTGGACGCGTTTGTGAAATCGTTGCAAAAAAACGTCGAAAAGTTCACAGAGATTTTTCAATATTTCGTGGACACGTTAAAATCGTCTCACCGGGAAGAACCGAAGACCGGATCAAACGACGGTGGCGTACACGTCGAAAAGATAAACACGTGCATGGGCAATTTAAGAGCTATTAAAAACGTGTACGAGGTAAGACGAAATAAAATTTTAATAGGTAAATTGAACAAAGTCTAATTAACAGCCGTACCTACGGACGTAATTATAATACTAATCAACTAATCATTTTCGTAATTTTCGAGATTTATCGTTTACGGCCTTCGAGCCCATTCCGAATGCGTAAAACGAATAATATTGTACGTTTTAGTTATTATGACGCAAAGAAAATAATTAGGTATACAATATTGCTACGATATTGTCTACCCTCGGGTAGACCTATAGGTGACGAAATGCGTTTTATACTTTTGTCAAATATCCAGGCCCGGTCACACGAACGTTCTGTAACGATTTACAGAACCATCAGAATACTTACAGGCCTATAAACTACATTGGTTGTGTTATTTACAGGCCCGCGAGTGGCTGTGACTTACAGAACGAATTCGTATCTGTAACTTCTTACGGAACGATTTGCGAATGTTACGGTCGGTGTTATCAATGTCGTTGCCGACATTTCTGACGGTTTTCGGTTTTTTAAAAACTTGCGTATTGCAAATCATACATTTCTGGTGATAAAATTAGACTACAAATAAGCGGCGAGACAAATATTTCGGAAAAACTACAAGGATGGGCGGTGTTAATATAGATACACGGAGAAATAAATATATTTATGTACTATTAGAAATTGACACCGACAGGTGCTATTTAAATCGTTAATTTGGCGATTTGTTGATATTTAATATCACGTGTATTTTGTCGAAATTTATTTCACAATTTCGAAAAATTACATTTTTATTGTAAACTAAATATTATATTAAATTATTAATTATTGTAATATGAAAATGGTAGACGAGTATCAGACGAGCCATCGCCGCCCGGGATAGATCTAACCCGCTTATAGAGTACGATGATGTCGGTTTCAAACAATGATTCGGGCAGGCACTAAACACTGCCTACCTACTAACCTAATATCGAAATATTCTACAATTCATTCATAGATCTGTATTACTAATCTATGAACTGATTAGGTACACAGCCAATACAATGATCATTATTTAGTCATCCAGCATTCTAGTACTGCTTGAATTCGATTTATCACACCTAAAGCGTGCAAAGGTACTTTCATCAGCTATCAGGTTGTTCGGGGTTATCAAATAAAAATACACCGTTTAAACTTTAATTCATCCGGTAATTGCGCAGGTTATAATTAATTTAATATTAATTACAGATTCACTACACGTTATTTCGGGTAACACTGTTACGTGTTACAGAGTCCGAAATCAGACACTTCGCATAGCGTTTAGCAATTAAGAGTCTTAAGGCTGTTCTAAAAATCTAAAAGATTTCGCAGTCGATTTTTTTTTTTTTCCAGACACAACTCCACGCCGTTTTATCGAAACTCGCGGTCAGCAAAACGCGACATTTGGCATCACTGGCCTCAAAGATCGACTTTAACGGCTATTATTCGTCATTCGGTGTGTATACATATACACCTAGGGGATGGTGGGAAGAATGTTGGAGGGGACTTTTTTTATTTTGTTTTAATACGATACCAAAATATGTTAACATTATATAATTACTAAAACAATTTTTACAGACGATTGTATCTATCGAGCCGTACCCATTGCACTTATTGAATGACATTCACCTCAGCTTTCCGTGTGATGTGCACCCACGACGTGTTGTTCGCAATTATAATAATATGTAGTATAAATTGTGTTAAAAATTGTATTTTGCACCCAGTATTTCGTTTCCACATTTTTTTATAATTGTATTGTTCATTTTTTTTTTTTTTATTTTCCCGTCAGTTTCCAAGTCTGATAAATAAAACCGATATTATAGTTCGATATTCCTGGTGAAGCGTATTTTTATTCATCAGTTTATAATCTAGTAGGGTGGCCATAATTCAAAAAATAAGAATCAAAACAAAATAATTTCAGCAATACGAGTACATTCAAAATAATATTTATTAGTAATTATAGTTTTTTTTTTTCTTAATTTTTCATAATTATGCGTATATATCAACTATTTTAAATAAACTCGTACACCTTAGATCAGCGATTCCCAAAGTATGTTCCGTGGAACAATCACAAGGGTTCCGCCAGATGTACGTGCATATCGAGTAAATGATTTTGTATTAAACTTCGAAAAAAAATAAAAGCATATAAAACACAGGAAAAAACACTATCGAACATTTGGAAAACCTCGAAAAATCATTATCTCAGTACATTCCCGATAATTATAATGACATTGATTTGGTACAAAATCTTTTTGTGGACAAAAAAAAAAAAAAACCTGCCATGTTATCCGTGTTTGAATTTGAAAACCTTATTGAAATTAAGAGTATGTCTTCCATAAAACATAAATTTGAATCCGGATCTTCAAAACGAGTTTTGGATTGGACTTAAGGACGAATAGCTTAGGACTCTAGCTGAAAGAGCTATTCTAACTCTACTAGGTACTTTTTGTAACAACCTATCATTGATAGGCTGGTTTTCCTCTTAGGGTTATACTAAAAATAAGTACAGAAATATTTTAATACAATTTTTTTGGAGTGTTGATTTTTCAATAAATAATTGTAAAATTAGGGTTCATTTGGAATTAGAGACATTGGGGTTCCACGAAACACAAAGTTTTTCCTTAGAAAAAGATTTTTCTTGGTCGTGAAAGTTTGGGAATCGCCGCCTTATAGATCAGCGTTAGACCCCTTAGAGATAGTAAAAATAGGGTTACCAGATTTCAAAATTCAAAATACGGGACTAAAAAAATGTCTATTTCAAATACAGTGAAATCTCCCTTAACGGNTTTTTGAGAATTACGATTAGATGCATCAGTCATAATTGATACAAAATTGCACTTGAGTAAATCTTTTTTTAAAATATTAACAGCATAGGGTAAAAATACATTAGTGATGATAGATTTTGTTTTAGTTCTACCACAAGTAAATTTTTTCTCATACAATTTACGAACTAACTGAGAAGTACAATCCATAGAATTGAGACTTTGACTGTGTATACAAGTATGATGAGCAAAAATCCCTTCATCTGCAGCTAATTTTTGTTCTTTATCAGCAAATTGTGTTTTTGAAGAAAAAAAATTTGTCAATTTTTGAGATTTAGACGCTCTAGCAGCGTCGTATTATGTCGTTCCGATTTTAAACGTTGTGTAATATCCGACTTACCACCATGTTCAATGCTGAATGCTGCTCCACACACAATACATTCAATTTTATATTCTTGTCCTGGTTTTTGACATTTTTTTAAGAATGTGTATTCACTTTGTAACTTTTCATTAAAAATGTGCACTTTCTTTTGGGCATTTTAAAAATTAAAACTTAACTATCATATTACTATGTTACAAAAACGATTATAGACTAATGTATATTACTGTGGTCTGACCAGACTATGAATTACGATAGAACAGATAAGAATAATAATAATTTTCTTATCGACTAATCTGTTTTATAATAATATGCGAAATGGTAAACATAATATAAAATTATAACAATCTGTTAATGGAAACGAAATCGGTATCGGTCATAGACCTATAAAGTAAACCCATATAGGTCTATGGTATCGGTCGGTATGGTCATATGGTTATATTATAATCTTCTATTATCTGTGTGGCCGGCGGGTAGTGATAATGAATAACAAGTAGGTAATTGTTATCTCAAAACGAAAAAAAGAATACAATATATAATACGGGTACATATTTTAGCAAACGGGACACTTGGTCAAAAAAATTATTATACGGGACGTCCGGCAACCCTAAGTAAAAATGATCGCGGACCCTTACCCTTCTCCTTATACCATTTTATATATCAGTAATATCGTTTTCTATATATTACATGGTATTTTCAATTTACTTCCACACTTGAAACACAGTTTAGAGAACGATATCTTAGTTGTATTATCACAGGTATCGATTTTTGTAGTTTTTTTTTTTTTCGTGAATTAATGTGATTTGGTGAAATAATGTTTGTTTTGAATTCATCAGAACCAATTTGAAATTCTGAAAACACAATGTTTACTTTTTTTGCCTATTAGAAAGACAGGCCACAAATTATAAAATAATATATGTATAAGTAGATTGGGTATTTGTTAGAATTATTTAATTGCACGTTTATTAATATTTTCATTTCTGTATTTTTATTTTTACATATATATATATATATATATATATATACGGCCCGATATCGTTGATTAATATAACACAATATGGTTAAAGGTTAACCGTGAATATTTGATTAGCACAAAAAAGTAATTAAATTTTCATTATCTGTACTTTGAGGTACCTGCTCGTAATTGTCCTATGGTAGGACATGAATAATGTATGAGATAATTATATTATAATAATAAAATGGATTGACTAATGACAATTGTCGGGTAAACATTTTCAACTTTTCTATATCGATTCTAATGTAAAAATTTAAATTGCTATAAAAATGCAATTTACATCTCAACATTCTAGAGGTATTAATAGAATAGATGAATATGACTGTGTTTAAAAGTTAACAAAATATATTGTTGATTTAAATAAACCTAGTCTTTAATTTTTAATACATATTTTTCATTGTTCAGACTGCAATATTATTTATACTATTCGTATGGAAAAGCTTACGTCTACTGTTTTCTCATTAAAATAATATCAAAGACAATATTTTAAACGTAATATAAATAAATACTCAAACAATTTAAGGCGTCAAGTTAATGTTTATTCAAAAGGTTTACTCAACAAAGAATCAATAATAATGTTGATTGACGTGTTAATGTTATATTAACTATTGTATGCTAAATTTTAATAATGTCAATAATAGTTTAAAAGATAATTTTGTTTTATTAGAACAAAAATAATAAAAATTTGGTATTCATATTGTAATATTAATGTTCGCATACTAAAGTGAGAAATTAAAATGATTAAGTCATAAAAAAAAAAATAAATAATAATCATCATAAAATGAGGCATACTCACAAATCTATAGAAAAAAAATTACTCAATAGTCATGCAGTAATATTTTTAATATAATAGCAATTAGTAGTATATATAGTATATATAGTTATATACATATATATTATGAATGCAAAAATTATTTAAGAGAATAATAACAATAATTAAAATTTTACTTCTAATTACATACTATATTATAGTAATTGTTGAGGACTTTTTGTGGATCATTTTAGTGCATGTATATAAAAATATTACTACATTGTATTGAGTCATTTTAAAATGCTGTTTAAATATGTTTACATAGGAAACAATTTGTTTTAACAAATTACAACTATCTAATAATTATGGGAACATTAATTAAAAATCATTCAATTATTACGGTACATTAATATACAAATAATAGAAATAACATAATAATGTCAGTATGGCATTTATGGGGACATATGTTTCAATTATTCAACTAAATGCTAATGATGCCTAGTCAACCATGATGTCAATTTCAATATCAGATAACCGCAAAAAATTGTGATGATTAATTTTTTTTCTCTGACATAGAAAGGCAGTGAAACAGTGTGTTCTAATTCGATTACTCTGCGCGATACACGGCCCATCTGTTGGCGTAAGTGAGCCACTTCATCAGATAATGTCATTGGTTCGCTAACACTCGTATTAAAGAAACTTACACTGAAAAACAAAAGAAAAAAACAAAATCAATTATACAACAATACTACCTAATGAAAATCAATGTTGTTTTATGTATAAAATATTTGGATATCAGTCATAATAGAGCATATCCAGTGAGATACATGGCAAGACCCGTAGATTGATCATAATACAAATGTCAGATTCGATTAAAAAAAACAAAACATATGTTTATAGCTGGTGATACAAATTTATATGATACCTCTTCTTCTCCTTCAACTTCAACTCAATTATTTGGGAATGGCCAATAAATTTTTATGATCTAAATTGCTAATTTTCTGTACTCTAGCACTTAAGGTAAAACTTTCTAATTATTTATTTTAAATATAAAACTAATGTTTATACTTTTGATCAATTTGCTGCACATTGTTCGGAATCGGCACAACTTCAGTATTTGCTGTAGGGGGCAAAACAGTTTCTTCAGAAGTCTGTACTGGGTTTTCAAAGTTGTCCAATACTGATGGGAAATAGTGTCTTGACATGGTAATTTTTTGAGGTGGAGTCTAAAAACACAATGTTTTCTTAGGTATATCAATAATAATATTATTATAGCTCATAATTAATTACTTCCATAGTACCTAAATGGTGACGAATAGGATTGTATCAGCTGACAGCTGATGTGAAATTCTGTGAAACAGTATAAGGAGTTCTAACAAGACTTGGGTAGATTGTCCCATTTCAGGGACAGTGTGCGAAGACAGCAGGTAAGGGGAGATACCATGGTGCAAGATATTTGCAGATGATATAGCTTTAATAGGAGAAAATCTAGAAGAGATTAGCAATGGGCTTGATGAATGGAGTAGCATTTAAAGGAAAGAAACTAAAGATAAATAGAAGTAAACCGGACTATATAGAGTATGAGTTAGGAATAACAGAACAAGACAGCTAACGAAAATAAGTGGTGACAATTATAGGCAAGGTTGAGAGTTTTAGGTCATTTTAGTAATTAGGATTTCTTGTGCAACAAAACAGTAACTTTGATAAGAATGTGAAATATAGGATTAAGTATTGTTTAATAGTGGATAGAAATATCAAGTGTTTTTATATGAAAGAGACTTCAAATGAGACTTAAGATAATTTCTAAAACAGTATAGTGAGACTGACTATGTTGTATTGTTCAGTGTTGGCGGAAGACAGAAAAATGAACAGAGAATAAGTGTAGCAGAGATAAGAATGCTTAGAGGATGAGTGAAGCGAGGAGAAAAAATAGGATGAGGTTAGGTACATAAGATGTAGCTTAGGTGTGTCTTAGATTGTAGACAAAATAGACTAAGATGGTTTGGGCATGTCATCAGGAGAGAAGAATTATAAATCAGATTAGAAACAGTAAAAACTGTAATGAAAATAAACGTAGGAAGAATGAGTAGAAGAAAAAGACTGAAAAAGAGATGGTTGGATTGAAAATGATATAAGAACAGTCCGTATATACAAGGTAGGAGATTGGATCAAATGGAAGGGGTTAAGGCAAAAAAGAAGATAAAATATATGAACAAGCTCCTTAACACAAATTAATTTAGATTGCATTGCATAGGGTATTTTCTTTGGAATGTTATAGTAATACAAATATATTTCATAGATATTTACTTGAACTCGAATAAGCTCTTCCGGGGCTGGATGAGGTATGATTAAATCATCAATTGCAAATTCCTTTGGATTTGATGTGGTACCTCTATGTTGATTATTTCCTACATAAGGTATTAATTTTACTATTTCATAGGCATATAAATACATGTATAATGTAGAAAATAAAGCAAAATTAATTTCCATATTTCTTAATGAAATATAATTCTGTATTTTTGCATTCTGAAATATACAAATTGCAAGCAAGTATATTTGTGTCATATTTAAAAATATAAATACAAGATACAATTTCGAACTAAAATAATTTATATATAGTCTCAAAAGTTTTATTATAATGCGTGTGCTATGTTCTAATTGCATATATTTTAAAATAGGTAGCCAATTAATTTAATAAGGATATAATAATTGTTTATTATTTCATTAAAATATAAATAGTTTTAACAATACAATTTAAGATATCATTAAATAAGCATAATTTTTTATAATTGTATAAAACAATTTTTTTTTTGTTTTCCAAAACATATATTACAGAACCATAGAATAGACAATTAATTGAATTAGTAATAAAAACATTTATTGTTTAAATTTATTTGAAGAAATACTCAAGAGAGAAAACAGAAAGGCGATATCTGAAACTATTTGACCAATTTTTACATGGTTTTTCGCAAAATGATGCACATTGTCCAAAGAAGGTTTTAAACTATTTAAATCCTTAATCTGACCAGTAGAAGTAGTAAACCTAAACTGCACAGTAGGTTGGACGAGATACAAAATAATAATTTATAAGTATTTTTCATTCCTAAAACGCAGATTATTTTTTTTTTATTTGTCTATAGTAACCTAACCTAACACAAAGATAAGCATTTATTGCATGGGCAAAGCCGGGCAGAACGACTGGTTATAAATAAAATTGATAAACTTAATTTAAAATTTTTAAAATACTATTATATGCTCATAGTATATTTGTATACTAGTATACATAGTATATTATCTTTGTTAATTACCTAATATTTATTAACATTTGTATGATATTTATATGCATGATCATTTTAGATTCTGAGTGGAGCAAAGAAGCTTATGGTTTTACAAAGATGTTTATTTATTTTTTTTTTTCTGTGGACAACTTTTCTACTAGATAATCTGCTCTAATTTTTATGTGTAGCGTCTTTTAAGAAAAATAGTCGATGTGGGGAAGTACTTTAAGGAGGCCATTTCTTGATTTTCTCAAGAGTTTTCTCATTAAATGTGAAAAACCGAAAAAAAAAACAAGAAAATGCACTAAATATATTAGTAAAATATTAAAATTTTTTTGGAAGAATTTTTTACAACCAATTTTGCTCCAATTTATAATGATAGCAATGTTTTTAAAAGTAAATTTGATTGAAGGAGAGGTACTTAAAGAAGGCAATTTTTTGATTTTCTCAAGAGTTTTTCCAGCAAATATGAAAAACCAGGAAATTAGATACAATATTTAACAAATATTATTAAAGAAAATATATAATGTACAAGTAATTATTTTAACATAGTATGACATACATATTGTTAACAAAGCAACACTATTAACCAAACTCTGCTCAGAATCATTTTTGTTAGCAATGGTTAATCGTTGAGTACAAATAAAAATTTATTTTTCGCTCTACCTTTCCAAACTCTCACGTACAACAATCGCCCACCCACGTGCAAAGTATTTCAGTCTTTTTAATAATTAATAAACAAATTATCAGTGAGCCACATACAATTTTTGAAAATTTTGATGCTTGATTTGTGTTAACGTTGCTCAAATAGTTAGATCTAGTCGTGACAACCCTTAAAATGTATGAATAATTTAAATTATTGTTTGAACTATATAGGAACTAGTGAAATTTTTTAGTATGGTGTCAATTAGGTACTTGTGTTTTAACCTAGGAACTTTTAAAATAATCAACTATGTAGGCATCTACTATTGAAAGAACATTATATTGGATTATTTCTCTCAAAAAACCTACATATAAAATAATGAAAATGTAAAATATGTTTTATTTGTATAGTCTGTTCCACCGTGTTTGATGGATTTTTCTAGCGCTGTTAATATTACATTTTTTTTTTTATCAGTTTGTCTTTGAGGGGGAATCGGTTTGGAGAAAAATTACATTTTTACTTTTATTTATTATACTTTCATATACGATTAATAATTTCTTAGTTATAGTCATTTAAATTAGTCATGAAATCAATTAATATTCAATAAAATAACAAGTTATGCGAAAAAGAAATTACGATCAGCACGGTAATTCTTTACCTTATATTGAATATTAGTTGTTTCTACGTCTATTTTCTAGAAATTAAAATGGCTATAATTAAGAAACTATTCATCATATATGAATATATGAAAAATAATTTTTTTCGAGTTGGCTATTTTGAAAATTTTCTAAAGTGAATAAATAAATATATATATTTTTTTTGTGTGTAGAGGATGAAAATAAAAATTTAATTTTTCTCCAAAACCGATGTCCCTCTTAAAGACAAACCGAATGAAAAAAAATTGAAAAAATTGAATATTAACAGCACTAGAAAAATCCGTTGAACACGGTGGGACATACTTTATACGAATAATGACAAAATATAAAATATAACAGCTACTAAGCAACTCAATAATTGTTAAAATTAAAAAAAATAATAATAATAACAATGAAAACGATTAGACGAGAAATAACGTTACAGTACACATATAATTTACCCATTAGAATAATTTTTTCTGGAACACGCATATCGAAATTGTCACCAAAACGAGTGCTATCATCAGCATAGAAACTTGTGGGTCGAAAATCGGAAACGTCGCCATTCACTCTAATGCTTTTTGGTACTTGCATTTTATTGCTGATTTCTTCGGTGAAATTTGAATCGTAGATGTGCTCGTCCATTTCAAATTGTCAAAATCTACATAGGTATATGGAACATTTTTAAAATGTCGTTTATGTAATATACTTAACAATTGTTTACATTTAGCAGTCTGTTAAACGGGTTATTTTGATATTCAGAAAAATATTGTTCAAATGCTTCTCGGTACCTATTTAATGGAATTTCATCCAAACGGAACGCGCCTTTGGAAAATGTTCGTACAACTACAAAAGGCTGGCGCTAGGGTTGAGAAATGTATGATCAGCATTCAACGATGGTCGATAATATTGTGGTATCATAATACTGATAAAAAAAACATCCGTTAAAATATTCATGATAAATAGATAAAATAATTTCAATTTTCAACGGATGATTTCTCAACAGTGGGGACACGGCGACAACTGATCAAAATCGTTGGTACTTGGTATATAGGGAAAAGGAATCTATTTTTTTTTTAACATTCAAATTTCAAACTATCAACTACAAAAGTCTGTTGTCTGTGGAATATCATTCAGCCGTCAGCAGTCAATACTCGGTTAACTAATACCATTAAAAAATTGGTTTATATTAATATCTATTATTGCTGTTTTCTTTTTTCTAACATTTAGTTGTACTCATGCAAATCGCATATAAACATTAATTAATGTTTAATAAAAAAAAAAAAAGTATTCCTATAATATACACCATAAAAAAAACTTATATACCCGACTGATAAAAAATATGAAAATTGACTTTCAATAAATTAATATTTACTGATGAGTAATTTATAGTCATAATAAGCCAGTCTTGCTTGTTTTCCTATTATGTACTGTAGGCTAGAGAGTTTTGCCTATGTCTCTAATTTTTCACTAAATGTGTTAGGTACTTCCACAAAATAATTTCGTCATTGGTAATATATTCAAAAATTTAAAGTTACAGTGCTAAGAGTGCTTCTTAAGCTTTATGATCACCTTAAATATGTTGTAGGTATACGAACTTGTAATAATGAGTGATTGTATTGAATAGTTTTAGATACAAAGTGGAGCAGGAATGTATTGGTTTTACAATGATGTTTATTTTTTTTATTTTTATCTGTGAACAACTTTTCTACCAGAAATCTTGCTCCGATCTACAAGTATAGTACTTTGAAAGGAAATCGGACCGGGGTGGTACTTCAGGCAGGTCATTTTTTGATTTTCTAAGGAGCTTTTCCCAATTAATGTGAAAAACCTAGGAAAACGGAAAATAAGTACAATATTAAACGACAGACTATCAAAGAGAATATAGACCTCTTGCATATGTAATTATTTTACCATAATAGAACATATATATTGTTAACAAAGCAACACTAGCAACCGAATTCCGTTCAGAATCATTTCTTTGTTGGCAATGGTTAATCGTTGCGTAAAGATATACATTAAATTTCCACTCTACTACCTTCCCAACTTCAAACCTATAACAGTGGCTACAACCGTCCCTATTATTCTAGGACAGGTTTTTATTGTATGCCCGTGCTAACCTACCTAGTTTTACTGTATAGGTATACCATGCTTTTTATTTTTATTTTACTGGCTAAACAACTTTTTGACCAGAAATCTCGTTTAATCGAAAACTCTACAGCTGAGTTTTGATAGAACATTCCAGTCTTTTAATTTATCACAAAGTTCATTTTTTGAATTTTCTTTCACTTTTACAATAATAGGGGTTAACTGTCCTTTTTAATGTAATAGTGAAAACTAATTGTAGAGGCCTGATATTCTCACATTTTCTAAATGGAGTTGGAGTATAGTTTCTGAAATATTCTGTACATATTTTAGTTATTTGTGGCTGTTTGAAATATTCTAACTTTTAATATCATCATTATTTTGAATATAATAAAATTTGTTTAACATTTTAACATCTTCAATTTGATAATGTTTCTCTTTAAGTTTTACTAAGGATAAACAAAAAAGTTTGATGTTATGTATAATTTGTATAAATGGTTTAAGTTGAAGTTTATGATAAAATTAATTAAAACTGTAAAAGATTAAAATTTATTTTACAGTTACAGATAATACAGCTTTCAATTTCAATTTATCAAAAAATGATTAACGCAACTTTGTCCAGAAGAATTTTTTTTTTATTTATTGTTTTAGTTCTATATTTATATTCTATATACTATTAACCTGTATCTCTACTTATTTTACCTTAGTGCATTGGTTAAATAAAAAAAAAATACAAAAAGAGATGCTGATAGTTGTAATCATTATATGATTTCCATATCATGCTGGTCGCAAGACATGGCTATTATAACTAACACTTCTCAGAGTGCATGTGTTATGAGAAAAATAATTAAAAATCAATATAGCTGAATAACAGTACTGTCTTGCAACTAGTGGGTGGCCAAACAGTCAATCGCGGATGATATAAAATTGAATCTCCATCTTTATGTAATTAGTAGATAAATATCAATTTGCTAATCATTTTTGTCTTAATATATTATCTTTATTTTGTTGTAAATGTATCAAATAAAGAATTCAATTCAACAGAGTTTATCTTGGCAATTGTATTTACAATAATATTATATTAGTCTTAATAATAGTGTGATAAAAAACATTATTACTTTATTATTTTAACTATATATTATTGTTGGAAAGTTGATCCTCAAAAGAAAAATATATTCTTAGTAGATCTCTACCAAAAAATGTTTGGCCGTTTCTGGTATACGTGATTATATAATGAGTACTTTAATAATTTGGTGTTATAGGTAGGTACTAGAAAGTAGATATGTTTTTATTATGTTTATTAATTAATAATTATTAAAATTGTATTCAATAATAAACACATATAAAACCATTATAAGAAAACATTACAACACAATATTAAACTATATTACTATAATGTCATTTGCATTATGCCTATGCATGTCTATGATTTAATGATAATATATTGTAATTTATTTTAAACTAACAAATAGGTAGTGAAATATTAACGAGTTAGAAATAAAAATAGGAAAGTGTATTTTATTTCTTTGATAAAAAAAAAAAATGCACAATAATATTATGAATTTTTTATGTAACAACCATAAGAGACCACCATACGTAAGAATCAATGAAATAACAGAAATACAAAATGTTAAAATTGCATAGATTAATGGAATCATGTGTTTGGATTTAAATAAATCATTCTATATAATATATTATCCAATTTTTAAGTTAACTTAACACAGATACTTATCACATCAGTATATTGAATATCATACATTATATAGTTTTATTTTAAATATAATATTTAATAATACATTATTATATGTAAATGTACATTTGTTTGATTTTAATTTTAGATTATTTTTGTCATTGTTCATAGTTACATATATATATACATATATATATAAAACAAAAAAATATATATTATATATTACTTATATATACTTAATATAATACTGATATTATTAATAAAAAAGTGTTTGTTACATAGCAATATAAAGCCAAACCTATTACACGCGGAGACCTGGGTCCATGTGAACACCAAAGCCAAATTTCCAAAATTTAACCGCTAAAGGTGACTGACACAGGGCTTTTGGTATTTTTGGAACAAAAATCAACTATTTTATTAGTCAATGGGTTACCTTTTTGACATAGATGGGACATAATAATAGAAAAAAGTAATATATCCATTGTTTTACTCAGGAAGACATGGATAAAATAAAAATGTGCCACTGACATTAAATTCTTTTTCACAATTTCAGACTTTGAAAGGATTTTTTAAAACTTCTGTTTTCAAATGGTTAAAAAGGAAAAAATAAACTGGCACAGGCAATTCCCGGTTAAACACCTAATCACTATAATATTATGTTTTTGGAAATTATGTATCCTAAGTGTTTTTCTAAATATTTAAAGGAACAAATTAAAAATAAAAGAAATTATACGCAATTTTACAGTACAAAAATTATGTTTATAGCATTTCTTTTTATGGTTGGATTGGCATAACATTTAAAACACTTGAATAAGGTGGAAACAAAATAACAATTAATAATTATGAATTACAAATAAAGTAAAAATGAGCAACAAAAAAAGCTTACTAACTTAATATTAATAAATCACACAACAAAATATTTTGAATCTTATAATTGGCCCCTGGGAATAAATAATCATAAAAAAATGAATTAAAACACAAAGATTGAAATTAATTTAATCAATAAGTTATTGTAATTTCTTTTTTAATTTTATAGAATTTAATTTTTATCATTATAATTGTATGATAATCTATAAGGCTATCTATTGTTCATCCTAAAAATGACTAAAATAGGAAACATTGTGTTAACACATTCTTAAAACTAAATATATTCATAAATTGGAATTGGAAACTAATGAAAATGTTAACTTAAACAATTATACACTGGTTTTAAGTTGAAATATAGTCAAAGCAAAATTGACATATATTATGGTGTCATGCTCTGAGGGACTATTGGCAGTTTATTAAAATATTTAGAGTAAAATATATTTGAAGTGAAAACTTAAATTATTATTGTCCATGACGATGAACCCTTTCAACATAAAGATCAAATAACAATCTGTTACTTTCATAGTAGTATGGATTTTGATCAGAAGTCAGGTCTGGGTCATAATGTAAATTTTGTGTATCTTCTTCTCTAATATTTTGTTGAATATTTTGACTACAATCAGTTGTTAATTGCTGGTTATGTTGCGCTGATACAGATGTTGACGCGTTCTGTAAATTAGTTTTTAAAATATTACAATTTTAATTATTACGTTTTGTAATAGTAATTATATTACAAAGTAATAAGATGATAGTATGTTTTTATAAATATGATTGAAATAAGGGGTTCTGGGGTATTGAATGACAACAAGTGTGTGTTAGCCAAACTGAAACCATACAAATCATGGTAACTGAGTAGGGAGAAACAATTAAAACCTAGGTACAGAGGCGATGTCAGATGTTGCGAGATCCTAAACAAAATACTGTTTCATAGTCTAAATATTTTACTTCACTTTGAACCTTAACTTACTGAAGAAGTCATTAATTGCCTACTTATAAAGATCATTTGGAATTTAATAGTTATTACACTATAATGTTTGGAAATATGAATGCACATACTATTGTAATAATTAAATTTGATAAGAAATTTCATTAATTTACAAATGGATAGTGCAAGAAGATTCACAGAAACATTTGGGTATCTACCTATTCCTCATTTTCTCTATCTATCACATCTAAATCAATATTATATTATAGATTTTAATTTTTAGAATGTTAAAATAAAAAAATTAAAATTTGTATTGCTTAATTAAATTAGACAGGAATTATCCTGTCTAATTTCATATGATGTATGTATGTTTAACATAGAGAGAAAACCGCAGCTTTCAATCCCCCTTAATAAGGGTTTTCTATTATGATGACAAAAAACTTTCCATCGCCTCACACAGAAGATAATAGTAATAAATTTGAAATTAAGTTTCAATTGCATAATGTAGATTTAAAATCAGATTATTACAAACTATATAATATACACATATATGCTGTTGTTAAATCTAATAAAATGTTCTGCTTGAGTATCTATTGGCAGAAGGCACTAAGTCCACTATGCTCTGCGCTTCAACCATCCGTGCGTAAGAAAACGCGTTTTTAATACAATTCTGTATATGTAGATTATAAATCAAACTCTAAATTTGAAGTATTCAGATAATTATAAATTGTCCATTTTTAACAAAATATGTTTGGATACCTACATCAAATTAATAGAATACATTTCCGTAATTAATAATAAAACATTTGCATAATAGAATTATTTTAAAGTAATTTTTTTTTTTTCTAGGTAATATATCAATTTTAGTTGAATAACTACCAGTAACCATAACATAATAAAGAAACAATATAAATTATATTATGCAAATAACCTATTGAATTTGTGTTTCATTAACTTTGATGTATTTTCTTTGTTAGGACTTAAAGAACAATAATTGTCATTTAATTATTAAAACAACATTGTGGTGTTTTATTTTAAAAACGTATATAAAATGATCAAAACTAAAAAACAATGTAGTCTGAATTCTATAAAACAAAACTACCTTTTTATACAAAATCACAATAAAAAATAATGAAATATACTTACACCATAGACATTTGTGTCTGCCAAAAGATGTTCACTAGTAATTGGACTATCCTTCAAATACATACTGTGCATTCGCTTCGACAATGGCTTATAATCATCATCATATTCTTCTAAAGATCTTTTTCTAAACAGGAAATACAATTAATAAAGAATCTACTTATGTAGTATTGATAATTGCCCAAGATGAAATGAATATCTCACCTTAATACACGTAGAGCATCTGTAGCCATTTTGATAATTGAATGATTGTTTAATGAGATCTAAATTAGGCCACAAAGTCTGGTACAATTTTTGTAGTTTTAAATATGATTTAAAACGCTGTATTTTATATACTTACCTATTAAATGTATAACAGCATATACAGAATTTTGTTCTCGTCTTATAGTCACATAAACGTGGTAATATTGTGTTATATTAAAATTGTCATCAAATGTTTATTTTTTTATATCACTTCAAAAATATCTTTAATATTAAATTTCGAGATCGAAAAAATAAAAGAGTAATAAATTATTACCCACGTTTACAAGACCTCAAGTCGAGAGACATTTTCTTCGACTTAAAAAATAAATATATATCACATATTCATGTTATCAAAAAGACAGAAACATATGGTTTGTTATCGATTTATGTATGCGTGATAATCCATAGTGATAATGTAACAATAACAATGAGCTGCCAAAAAAAACTGGTGTAGTGTTTTATTTGATAGGCGGGAACCGTAATTTTATTCCAACGATGTACGGGGGACGTGAACTTGACCGTTCTGCTTGCCGCTCAGTCCATATTTGACTACAAATATAAATCTATTACTTTGGACGACGAAAATTTAAAACAGTTTAACAATAAATACAGTCAAATATTTTTGTATAACGAATCTAGGTCATTTATTAGAAAGTCATATCTCGAAAGGTCGGATATTTTAAAATCAAGTTAAAAAAGACGGACATTTGAACAATGGATGGGAGGTGGGCCACTGTTGTAGGTGAGAAGTTAGGACGTGGATGGGAATTTAATTTATATCTGTACGCAACGATTTATTATTGCTAGCGAAAAACAATGCGGGGCGGAGTTTCTTTTATACATGTACGTACATTTTCCCGTTTTTCTCAATTACTACAAAAACCGCTTGGATTTGAAATCAAAAAATGACCTTCCAAAAGTACTACCTAAACAAAATTTCCTTTGAGAAAAGATACTACACTTGAAAATCGGAGAAAGATGTCTGGTAGAAAAATTGTTCAGACAAAAAAAAAATAAACATCATTGTAAAACCAATACGTTCCACACAACTCTCCGAATCTAAAAATTAAAATTCATATATTATAAAAGTTATTCCTCATAAACATTATATGAAAATAAACAATAAAGGCAAAAGTATAGATGACAAAATTGAATTAAGTATTAACCCTTTAATCCCCCATGCAATAAATAGATAATAATATGCAACATTTCAATATACGTTGCGTCATCTAACGGATAGTTTCGACACTAGCCACCATTCTGTTTTTTCGTCTAATGAAAAAACGTTTCTGAGCGCAGTTCAGTTGATACGTTATCAACTATGTATATATGTCATATTATGGTAAAATAATTAAATAAGCATTACGTTTTTCCCGGATTTTCACATTTGTTGAGAAAAATCCTGAGAAAATCGAAAAATTACCTCTTTAAAGTACCTCCCCAGTCAAATTTCATTTTAGAAAAATTGTTATCATTATAAATTGAAGCAAAATTGCTGGTAGAAAAGTTATCCAAGATGAAAAATAAAAATAAAACTAATAACATCTTTGTAAAACCATGGGCTTCTTCGCGCCACTCGGAATTTAAAAACTATACGGATAACAATGATTATACGATAATTTACGCATATAAATAAAATTAAAGTATGTTTTTAAACTATTTTAAATATTATTATTATTATTATTATTATTATTGACAGTATAGTTGTTTTGGGGATTTATTTCCAGGGATTTTTTTCCCGGGGGTTTTGAGATTTTGTTCGGATTACCTGTGTACTTAAGCTGCCTCCTAATAATTTATCCTTTCATAATAAAAACAAATAAAATACTCAAATACGAATAGGTACTACCATTGATTATAGAACTGTATAATTTAATTCCACACGATAACGTTTTCACAAGCAAAAATGTACTCAATGGAAAAAATAAAAATGCAAAATACAATAGAAAACGCGTTGGTCATCCAAATGACGTTATACTAGGCCGGAAGAGCGTTTAGTCGAAATTCGGCGTTAAAATTCCGACCTACCCGTTACCCCACCATAACCTGACAGGTCGGCAAAATGGAACTTCAAATGGAAATTTAGGAATATGATCATTGATATCAATTTTTTTGGAAGTTTCTTTAACTTTAATACATAATTTAATTATATTATTCTCAATACATTTTTTTATATGTTTATTTAAAAAAAAAAAGTCTGTATTTACGAGTCATTTATTTGTACGATCGTTGATATTCGTTGGAAGTGCTTTAAGTGTGAAGTTCTTTATTTTTAAAACACTTTATTTTTTTAAGGTTAATTCAATTTGAACTTTTTCTTAGGGACTTAAGTTTTTTTTTTTTAGGAGAAAATAAATAAATATTGCTCTTTCTGGGTTTTTTATTTGAACCATTTTTTCTTACTCACTTAATTCTCGTTAAGTAAATATAGTTCTTTTGAAGTGAATTAAATGTCGCATTAGTCTTTCGGGATCTATGTCGCGTCTATTGGGTTTAACTCTACGTCTAAGATCGTTATGTTTTTCAAATGAAATATATCGGTATGTGTTCGCCAAAAGAAGGACTTCCAAAAGTTTATTATAGTCCACGATTTCTGATACATCTACATTATTATTTCTAAGGTCTAAGGTAACAAGTTTGACACAGTTGTATACATTTTGTTTCTGAGATATTTTGTTACAATATTAGATTAAATATTTTATTCTGACGAGTTTTGTTAAGTTTTCGATTTTACCTATTTCGTTATTGGTTAGAATGAGTTGTCTGAGGTTGATTTATATAATAGTAATATTATTATTGGATAAATTTAGTTCTTTGAAATTAATTAGTTTATTTAAACCGTTAATGGTTATTTATTGTTATTGGATAAGTTGTCTTCCGTGAGCTTGGTCAAGTTGTCCAGATTATCTATATAATAGACAACATAAAAACTATACTTAGGGAGGTTATAAGAATGAATAACTGGGTGTCAACATTTTATGTGAAGCAATCCAACATCATAGGTAAAATGTTGGACTTCGACGCCACTGGCTGCACCCACTAGTCAAGTTGTCGGGCATTTTTTTTAAGATATGACGCCACCAAGGAAACTGCAATACGAAAATCAAAAAACGAAGGTGGGTCGCCATCATTTATTAAACATAAATCAAATATTTACGCTTGATGACAATACAACTTAGTAATTTTAAAAAATTAAATAAATATATAAAACACAAGAAAATGCTATTATTAGTACTGTTTATCCTCGTCCATCTTCCCAGGCCGGCTAGCGCCCGCCGCCTTCCAGTTTTCGTTCGTGATTGTACCAACGATGCCGCGTCATCGTCTTTTTTAATCATCACTGTTTAGATGGAAATCCATCTGCCCGTGTGGACGGCCGCACCATTCGTTGATGTTGCCTATCAGCCGGGGAGTCCATTATCACCGGTGGTCGCATTAGCCAGCTTTACGCTTCACCTCCGGTGGGTTTCTTTGTGAAGATTGGAATCGGGCTGAAGAGCTGGTGCTGCTGCGGGCTCGTGCCTCCTGCCGAAGACCGCCTCTTACTCCCTGGCCAGTATGTCTGCAGGCGGGGTTGCGGCCAATACGTCACCTCGGATACAGTACGATAGGCGCAGATGCTACTTAACAGGACTTTCGTTATTGGGCACATACTTGAGCGTTTGTGACCGTGCGTGATCGACTCCTTCGGGCATGATCCTGGCCAGTTGAGAGCATATTCTCTCAGTCTTTGGCTGTTTTCACCATGTGCGATTTAAAGAACATAGGCCGGTCTTAGATGCCAATGTAGGTCATTGTAGCTTTCAAGAGCCATCAACTTCCAATACCGGCTCGATGAACTTGTTCTTGTATGTGAACAGGACAGCAGTTGTTATCTCCGGGGTGATTTCAAGGCTCAGCTCCGTGATTTTGCGGCCCGCAATGTCTAGCGCTTGGTTTACCAAGAATTCGACCTCCTGCGTTGTGCGCCCAGCAATCAGCACCAATGTGTCGTCCACGAAGCCCAGTAGCTAAACTCCGGTCTGGACCGCTCCTCGCAGTATGGCGTCGTACGTGATGTTAGGTTAGGTGAGTAGGTAGTAATGCGAAAGCGGCCCCTCTCCGTTAATTATTTATAATAAATAAATAAAATTAAATAAATTATTAAAAAAAAAAAAAGGGACTTAACCTAAGCTAACCTAGCATGACCGTCTAACAGAGAGACGCGTAAGACCGTTCGCGGATCAATCAGAACCGTCCAGAAGCGGTGCTGGTCTGACCTTTGCACTGCGATTGACAATGATCCCTGGGGCGTGCCTTACAAGGTAATTTCTGAGATGCCTCAGCTGGCAATCTCCGGGCATCACCGCCAGAGGCCAGAAAAACGCCATAGCGGACGCTCTATTTCCTCCCAGGCCAGTGATAAATTGGTCAGCAGTCCCGCTCGGCAACCGCTCGCAACTCGGCAGTAAAAAAACAAGTACCATTGTAATCAAATTTTAACGCCATCACTTCGTGCATAATGTATTTAGAACATCATCCGAGTTATATAGTTATCATTGTTGCATACATTTATTTAAAAAACAACTCGTATAAATATTATGGAGACACGATATCGAAAAATAAACGTGCAATTTGTAATAATTTTTTCTCATACTTATTTATGTTGTTACGGACTCTGTCCTTCGAGTATTTAAATAATTGAATAACGACAAGAGACCATAATTTTGTTGATTTTTTTTTTTTTTAATAAACGTTTTGGAATCAAATTTAAACGAAAATCGCAAAAAAAAATTACGGCACTTCAAATTATGTATTAATAATGGTTTATCGTTGCTTACAGATATATAAATTAAATAACCTTATGTATCCTGCCTCACCAACTTCTAACCTGCAACAGTGGCTGCACCCGTCCCCAGTATCAGTTCTTTTTCATATTCAGTCACGTTTTACATTTTTACTGTGATAAACCCGATGATGAATTTTTAATCCGAAACCGGTCATATAATATACTTATCATAACACGCCAGGCGACGCATTCATTAATTAATTATTTTTTTATTTTTATACATACATTATTTATGAACGTGTTTATTTACAATAATATGTGTTGTTAATTTTTAACGAATTATCATCTTTCAATAAACACAATCGCGTATCCGATAAGTTGCAATATAATTCGTCAATTTATGCGTCCAGCTTTGATTGAAGTGAATAGGCGTGTTTATTCGCGAAAAACCAAAATGATAAAAGGAATCCCCGACCCCGGATAACCAAAGCGGGATACAATAGATTACTAACTATCTATTCGACTTATTTTGAGAAAAAAAAAAAACAAACAAATTACGGCGTTTGAATAAAAATATTTGGCGTTTTGTCCGTAACCCGGTTATCCACCGCGCGGTTTTCAATAACCGCGGTCCGCAGTGGCGTCGCGTGGCGGCCACGCGGGTCCCGCGCGGTAGCGTTTATCAAATTAGACGGGCACACGCCGAATTTCACTGCCCCTCGGCCACGCGCCCGCCGAATCGTCACCGAGGACAGACGTCGCGCTCCCGATCGTCGCGAACCCGCAACCCGCTAGATCGCAACGGCCGTGCGTTACGTGCGTACGTCCGATTGCGTGTGCAGTACGTACGTGTACGCAAACGCGTAAATTCTTATACAGTCACATCGGCTCTGTTGCGTACGTGCGGGTCGTAAACGCGCGCGCGAGTGTACCGCACTATAATATAAATATGTATGCACACCGTGGTTCACTAATCGCGCTCATCCCCCTCCCCACTCCCCCCCCTTTTTTTTTTCTTTTCGTTAAATTTCCCACGTATTCGAATTCCGATTTTTCACGTTTTTTATGCGCAGCCAAAGCCGACAATTTCGAACACTTGCATACTCTTCACGACACACAATCCATAGTATCCCGTGGGCGGTACCGAATTTTGGTTTTTCAAACGAGTATCTGTATAAACGAAAATAAAAATCCCATTAACGCTCCGCGAAAATACTCCGTGTGTGAAAAATCCAAGTATACGAACATGTCGTCTTTAATTACGCTTGAAAAACTCCCACAATCGGGATTTGAATACATGCGAAATTTAACCGAAAAAAAAAAAAAAAAATGGGCTGAACACGGTTGGTGATTTCACCGTGCATAAATAACATGTGTGTATATACGTATATTATTATTGTGTCTATGTATTGTACTCCCGCCGCCGCCACCAACCGATCTTCTATCTAATGGATGATTTGCCGACGACGACCAGGAGCTTTTAGTACTGATTATAGGGTGGCGTTATACACGTACACACACGCGCGCGCGCGCGCACATACACAAACACACACGCGCACACACACACACACACACATACACACACGCGCGCGCGCACACACACACATACAAATATATCTGTGACGTGTTATTCTGCGCGCGGTAGGGCGGGCGTGACGGCCGGAATGTGAACGGGCCCGAACGTTGCCGGTGCTTTTACGCTTAATACACCCGCGCCGCGTCACCGCCGCCGCTACCCGTCGTCGACCCCCAATCGTGCCCACCGCTAAAAGCTTTCTTCCCGCCGCCACCGCTGCCGCGCTGTCTGCCGAGGCGGCGACGTCATTCGATTATTATCGTTACACAAGCGAAAAAGTTTTTCGGGTTTTCCGACCCTTTTTTTCATTCGTCTACCACGACCAACGCTACCTCCGTTGCCGTCCGTAGCCGCCCTCCGTAAAGAATTATCCTTCTCTAATTCGTTTACCCTTTTGCATATCGCGTATACAGTACGTACGTACACGTGTTACAATGATTACAATGATTACCTATGGTGTAGGCGTATAATAATGTTATGCACCTAGGTTAGGTAAGATATATAAAATGAATACATAACGCATTAGGATATTTTCCACATAAACATGTGTGAGTGGGAAAAAAACCCGCGTGGTAAATGTTTGACGGCCCCCGTTTGACAGTGGTGGAAATCGGAGGAAGCAACCCCATCTGTGTATATACATTAAATTCCCGTTTGTGTGGTACCTTCCCGGCTTCCCATCTACACCGGTGGCTGAAACCGCGTGTGAAGTGTGTCCGTCCTTTTTAAATATTTTTTTTTTTTTTATAAATATTACATATTAATTCATAATATAATCTTTACAGTGTAATACGATGTGTTTTTTTTTTTTTAAATTGTTCAAATGTTCAAATTTTATGCTTTTTTGTTTTATATTTTGTTATTGATTTAAATAGTTTTTAAAATTGTTCGAAAATATATTGAAAAGAAGAAGAATACTTTGTCGCTAAAATAAGCTGTAGGTGGTCACTTCCAGCATTCTTTTCAAATATGATTATTTGCTGTATAAAGAGCTAGATAATATATTACGAGAATACAAAAAAGTATAAAATCGATTCACAAAGGTAAAATAATTCATTATTTTACAAGTTATAACATGTATTGCATGTGGAAATTTATATTCGAGAAAATATGTTTTGCAGACTCGTTGAACAAATAAAGCATGCCGAAGTTACATATGTAAAGGACACACTTTCCATATTTGCATAGTGTGTACAAATAAAGAAGAATCAGATATTGACATTTAAAATTCATATTCAGAATAAAATTTTATAGCTAAGTCATTTAAAAATTAAAATCATCCGTTATTTTCTATATTTTTTAAATGCCATTTTTTTTTAATTTAATTTTATTAAAAATAATATTTATTTTAATTACTAACTTTTCCCTTTCACTTGCACCCTTTCACATTATCCTAGGACAGATTTTACAATTTTTCAATCGAGAATTTTTATTTTTTGTTCTTGACCATGAACACGTTTTTTCCTAGTAAATTTGCCTTGATGTATAAGCGTAGCACCAAAAGAGCATGAAATTTGAACAAATTAAAAAAAAAAAAAACATTGTATCACACTGTAAAGATTTTATTATAAATTAATATGTAATATCTATAAAAAAAAAAATATGTATATAAAAAGGACGGTCATACTTCACATGTGGTTGAAGCCACTGTTGTAGATGGAAGCATACAGAAGGTACCACACAGACGGGAATTTAATGTATACACAGATGAAGCGCCTTTTCCAATTTCCACCACAGTCAAAAGGGAGAGTTAAACATTTACTATGTTTTCGTAAGCAACTATAAACCGTTGATAACGAAAAAACAATTCTGAGCAGAGGTCAGTTGATAGTGTATTTTATTAATTTATAATGTTGCTTTTTCAACAATCTATACATCATATTATGGTAAAATAATTACAACAATGTGCGTTTCCACGACACCAATGATTATTGTTTAGAAAAAATGAAAATAATACAAAATTAAAGATAGCAAAAAATAAATAAAAACGGTCGCCAATGGCAACATTATTTATAATCTTTCAATATTTTCTAATCTGATTGCAGGGTAATTTAATTTATATCTAACATACGAAAAACGATTCTGATACTTTTTCAACAATATTATAATAGTTTAAAATAACTACGCTATGAATACAATGAATTACACAGTAAACATATCGATGATGTTTTGAAAAAGGGGCATATACCACTAAAATTCGAAAAATACGTTTTTGGTATCAAAAAAATCGGAAAAATTATAAACATAAACTGGTAAAAAGGAATATTAAAATACAGAAAATTTAGTTGGTGATGTCGATTAAAAGATATCCAAAAGCCCTTTTAATATATAATTAAATCACCATTGATTTGTTAAAAGGGTGTATACCACATTTAATTCATGTATAATTTGTGTACAATGTATTATGATAATAATTAAGTAATTACGGCATTATAGTAGGATTAATTTTATTGTTTTTTATATTAAAAACACCATCGATATATATTACTTCATGTAAGTAGTAAAAATATTTTACTATTTTACAATTTCATAAATTTATTAGAAATGTAAAATAAAGAAAATTTTAATGCAGTACGTGTCCATCAATCAAAAATCATTAATTATTTTGTCCACCACTGCTTAGCAGCACTAAAGTGTCTAAAACTCTAACGGCAAAAATAACGTCCAACAATGTCCAATAAGTTATATAACAAATTTGTTGGATATATTCCTGAAATGTCTGTTATGGCAACTTTATGGGGGTGGAACAACTGGAAAATAGGTACAATATTAAGCAAATATTATTAAAGAAAATATATATTGCCTATGTCATTATTTTACCATAATATAATATATATATTATTATTAATAAAGCAACAATATCAACTGAACTCCGTTTAAAATCGTTTTTCTTTAGCAATGGTTTATTGTTGCTTACAGATATAAATTAAATAATTAATTTAATTTTCTCTCTACTACCTTCCCAACTTCCCACCTACAACAGTGGCTTACCTACGTGTGAAGTATGTCCGTCTACTTTTTTTTATTGTTATTCAGTTTTAAATATTCGAAATGACATGCATTTTCGACACAAAAACTTATATTTTCCTTTTTTAGGCGTGGTCAAAATTTCATTAACATTTTTGATCTATTTATATAGACATTTATTTTTATTGGGTTTTATGCAATTTTAATAGTAGGTACTCTGTTGATAAATCTGTAAATACAAAAAGACTAAATAAAAATGCTTTAACATTTAACAAGAGGTTACAAGTTGTACATGGTGGTAAAAAACAAAAAATTGAGTACTGTAGTAATTTTTTTTATAATAATTTTAATACAAAATTTTGACTAAAATCTTAGACATTACGGCCTTTCAAGACATGTATAACCGAACTTTGCTTTAAATCGTTTTTCTTTAGTAATGGATTATTGCCTACATTTTTAAATACTGATTTAAGTGAATTAAGTTTGGAAAATAAATGTTTGTTACTCGAGGTCCAATAAAGACCTTTATAAAGTCATCGTTCTGCATATTATTAAATATCACCAACCACTTACATTGTTTGTGCGGAAATGGTTATTTAAAACGTGTTAAGAGATTAATAAGAGATTAGAGCTATAGTAGCTATCATCAACATACGAGATCTAATCAAAAAGTATCGAGACTGTTAATAAAAAAAATATACATATTTATTAGATACAGTTATTTACATTCCATCTCCTTAAAAATATGTTCCTTCTGAGTCTATACATGTTCTCAAATGTTCCTGCCATTTTTCAAAATACCTCTGGAAGTCATTTTTAGAAACTCCTCGTAGCTGCTCCGTTGCATTTTGTTTTATCCATCTACATCTTGAAAACGTTTACCCTTAAGCGCCATTTTTATCTTCGGGAATAAAAAAAAATCATATGGAGGTCTGGTGAATAGGGGGGTTTAGAAACAACTGGGATATCATGTTTGGCCCAAAACTACTGCACAACATGGGCTGAATGGGCTGGTGCATTATCGTGATGCAATTTCCAACTACCAGACTCTTTAAACTCGGGTCTTTTTCTTCGTACAGCGTCTCGTAAATGGCGAAGAACATCAATGTAGTACTCCTGTGTTATGGTCTGTCCTTTTGGAGTATACTCGTGATGAACAACACCTTGGTAGTCGAAAAAAACAGTCAACATAACCTTCACTTGACTCCGAACTTGACGAGCTTTTTTGGGTCGTGGTGAATTAGGTGTCTTCCACTGCGAAGATCGTAGCCATATATCCAAGTCTCGTCACCAGTTATAATTGATTTAAAAAAAAAAATTATCGGAATTCGGAACACTCTAGCAAATCAGTGGCGATCTGTTTTCGGTTTTCTTTTTGCTCATTTGAGAGCAGTTTTAGAACAAATTTGGCTGCAACTCTTCTCATGTCTAAATCAGTCGTCAATATGGTTTGAACTGATCCAAATGAGATTTGGAACTCATCACTAATTTCCATGATTGTCAAACGACGGTTACCTCGTATTGTTGTTCGTATTTTTTGGTTCATTTTCTCATTGCGGCTTGTTGACGGGCTTGTTGTCCTTCACGTTTATCACTTTCAGCAGTTGTTCTACCCTCTTTAAATCGTTTAAACCATTCAAAAACGCGAGCACGGGACACGGATTTCGTCTTTGCATGCTAACAATAACATTTGGTAGGTTTCAGTAGCCGTTTTTCCCAGTTTATGGCAAAATTTAATGCATACTCGTTGTTCTATATTTTCGCTCATAATGAAATCCGACAGGACGTAAAAACACACTCTACTGAATCGCACCTAGAAGCCAACTGAGACGATTTTAGTCTAATCTATGTCTAATATATTTTCCCAACTGATAAAGTTAGATTAATGTAGCACTCGCAAGTTCATACTCAAACCGGTTTACGATTAATCTTATCAGTCTCGATACTTTTTGATTAGACCTCATATCATATACCTACTGTTGGTTATAATACAACATGCATGTATGTTTATAGCATGTACAATGAAATTATGTAAATGTTAAATTAAATTATTCAAATTATAAGAATTCCGGTTATATTGTGTGACTACAAAAATATGTCAACTGATACCACCAGTTGGTAGCATATTAAAAATTGGTATTTTATAACAATAACAATTGATAACAGTTATCAATTTAGCAGTTTGGCAGTTTAGCAGCACCGGTAGAGGCTGACACACAAACCGATTGTTCACGCCACCGTGCACAGCAACGTTGCGTAAACCGTTTCGGTCGCGGCGAATCATTATCGTCCAAACTCCTCCGTAATGTTAATAGAAATATATGCGTGTTGAATTATAATTTATAAATTATCGTTGTTCGTTGTGTTCCGCATCTCGTCGTATACCTACGCGATAAGCGTGGGAGAAATACCTCTCTGTTATGCAATTGTGGCCGTTGCCTACGCTCGGTTTTGCCATTATTTGTGTGTATTGTCAGTTATTGTACTCCGGCCGCCGTGCTTTTTCGGCGGTGCAACATCGTCGCTCTCGTTTGTCGTTGTATTTTTTCGCTGTTATCTAAACTCAATACTATTACTCTTTTTTTTTTTTTTTTTTATTAATTCTTTTCTAGTCTCGATTCGAGTCACTGTTAGGCTCGTTTCACACTTATACGGTTTTGGTCCGGTTCGGTGCGTATTCGAACGAAAACTCTTCACACACATTCGGTTAGTACCGGGTGTAATTTCATAACCGAATCATCAAATACGCAGTCGCCCACTATGTCTACAATACTCACTATGGAGAAAAGACCAATTGTTACCACGTTATTTCTCTATAGAACTTTGGACCCGAATCGAAACCGAACGAAACCGATTCGTGTCGAGGGGATTTTCGGTTCTATTAGGTACCGAACACACACCGTATCAACGTTTTACACTTTTTCGGCGGCTACCGAAAACGAATCGAATGCGCGTCGAACCGAACCAAACCGTATAAGTGTGAAACGAGCCTTATACTCGTTGGTAAAAATATATACCTTGCACAGTCCTAAAAAAAAAAAACCGTAACCCGTTCACGTGCTGACCGCACAGGTGTCCACTGCCGGAAGGGTCTCGTCTTCCATCATCCCCGGACCCGAACTGGATACCGGTTTATACCGGATATTTTTTTGTTCTTGAGTTTCAAGTAGTTGTAAGTGACTTGCCTGGTGGCAGTCAAAGAATTCCCCCCGTGCTACGGAATGATATAATTTAGTTCTCTTCTTCGCCCTCACTCCCGGCTGTCGAGCCGCGTCGCTAGTGTCGTTGTTGCCGCTGTGGTCGGTGTGGTTTTGACAAAATCGAACTCAAACGCCTTGGCCGCCCAGTGGGTACAAGAAGTGGCTGGGTGTGTTTGATTGCTTACTCACAGACAGTACGGCGCAAGATTTATAAGTTGCCTACCCACCAAGCGGAAAGACAAACGTGATCGGTCCTTTCAAACCGATCGGATCCTTCGGTCGTGAAGCATTTTTCGCTTTAACACTAATAATAAATTATTATTTGAAATAATTTACATTTTTTTCGATTGGTACGAGATATTATGTTTTGTTTTTTCTCATAATTTATAAGAGAACTGCTTTTGGCCCTACTGCTACTACCACTGTTATCTCTGCTCCTGCTGATTGCCATTATCACCGAATAAGTCGCTATCACTGCTATTTCTGCTCTTCCGCTAAACGGGGTAGAACGGGGCTATACCAATAGTTTTTTTTGGTTAATTCGTCATAGCTATAGCTAGATCTTAAAGAACTACGTCTATAGCTAATCCGGCGGGAAAAGTAGCCCTAGTAATTACGGACCGTACAGTAAATAGAGAAGTAAAATTAGTGAAGGGAAGAAGAAAGACTAATCAACCTCAAAATCGTCCGGTTGTACTTATATTCGACTGGTAGACCCTGACCGGGGTAGCGCGTCGAAAGTGTTGCATGCTGTTACCTTGATTCGCAAACGGCAGGTCTACCGTGCTGACATATAGGGTCGTGATTATGTTGTACCACGGCAATATAAATAGGTCTGGCCACTTCAGAAATTTTGTTATTATAGTCGGTCCCGGGGATGGCTATGTAACGCTATCTATATCAGAAGTGAAATTTTAAGAATACATCAACAGATGGTGTAATTGTCGATTGTAATATTTTACCGTATATTAAACCACTGCTATATTGATGTATGATGTATCTATATAGTATATTGGTACATGTTCGTGGATTAAACTAATGTATTGTAATGAATATCAACAAGTAAAAATTGTTTAGATAAAAAAAAAAAAAAATGATTGAGTAAAAATAATATAAATGAATCAAGTTTTGCAGAATTGAAATAGTTTTTCTTTTATTTGGTTGTTTTTTTGACTGTATTTATTAAATTTCTTAGTAAACTGTCGCGTGCACATATTCATATAATATCTTATAGAAAATGAAAAATATCATTTTATACTCAACACATGGGAATTCAAAATATCATCCATTCTTTCATCAAATATATAAAAACTTATACTACCTAACAGTATGTTTGGTTGATTCAATTTTTTTCTAAAAACACGAAGTAATATTTTTCAATTTATATAATATCCTCAAATTACTATTTATTTATTTAAGGTAGTGGACAATTGTTGGATTTTTCAGTGAGAAGGGTGAAGGCTGGCCAAACGTACGTCATTAATATATAAAATCAGGAAGTGATTTTCGAACCGGTATTATAAATAGTATAAAAATCATTATTTTAAGCGTGATTTTCCAATTTCTTAACAATTTAAATTTCAGACGTCAGTCTATAACAAGTCTGTATAAATAAAAAATAAAATTTTAAAATATAATAATTTTAAAACAAATAGGTTAAAAGCAAATTGTAGCAAATTTTATGTAACAACATGCTAATTGCGTAATAAATATCCGTAAAAATAAATGTTAATTTTAATTATAATTTTGGATTTTTTGGGGAAAGGCATTGCGAATTTTAAAATAAGGCGTGCGCATTTGTTAAGTTTTACTATGAGGTGGTTTAGCGAGACGTGTTACTGGCCCTTCGTTAAAATGTCTAACTGGAGTGGTACTTTAGGGAGATAATTTTTTGATTTTTCTAGGAGTTTTCCCAATAAATTGGAAAAACCGGAAAAAAATAATATTAAACAAATATCATCAAAGAAAATATATAATGCATATAATGTTATTATTTTACAATAATGTGACTTATATGTTGCTGGCAAAGCAACACTATTTACTCTGCTCAGAATCAGTTTTTGTTAGCAATGGTTAATCGTCGCGTACAGATACATAGTACATTTTTTCTTTATCTTCCCAACTCCTCATCTATAAAAATGGCCCAACCACGTGCGAACTATGTCGGTCTTTTTAAAATGTAATTCAGTTTAAAACAATTGTAGCAGAGACTTAAAATCTTGATAGTAAACTTATATTAACTTTTTCTAGATGTGGTAAAATTTTTAAAACATCTTAGCAATTTTTTAGCTTTGTATAGACATTTTAATTTTACGAGTTTTTTACTTGACTTTTATTCGGTAGGTACATTATAGATAAAAAAAATGAAAAATAAACAACTTTGTAAAACTAATACATTCTTCATTACACTCCGAATTTAAAATAGTAATGAATAATTTTCGTACAATTTTTCGTTCTTTTTACGTAATTTTTGATTTTACTCAACTATTAAAAAAAAACTACAAAGAAAATCAGAAAAACAACTTTTTTGGTCACCAAAAATATTAAAATTTCAACAAAAACATCTCTTGATGTTTATCTTTTGGAGCAATATTTATGGTAGAAAACACGTGTTAACATGATTAAAACAATGAAAACAGTAACGCCGCGATGTGCCGTAAATACTTTCCGTTTTACATATCATTTTCTTTCGAAATTTTTCGAAACCCCTTGTAAATTCTTTGCAATACATCAATGAAAGTAAACTTATTTTCAAAAAAGATGCTATAGTTTACACTTCGTAGCAAGTTTGCTGGTAGAATAATTGTTCAAAGACAGAATAAAAAAGAGTAAAAAAAAAAATACGTTTATAAGTTAAAAAGTTTTGAAGATACACAACAAAAATGCGTGGTACGGTTTTGTTAGAAAAAAAAACTTAAATTGTCTATAACTTTATAAATAAAAATGTTAACACTAAAATTAATTTTAACTAATACTGCATCTATTTGTGGAATTTTTAATATAGGTTGCCATTTAAAAATCAAAAGTAGGTAATGGTTTTACTTCTGAAAATAAGGGTGACAAAAAATAACATAAATATAAAATTGTAGAATTGCTTGCTTCTTATATGTTTTAGAAAACAAATTCTGAAAAAAAGTTAATACTTTCCGAGATAAAGAGTGTATCTACCTAAATGGATCACCGGGTATATATTAAACAAAAAAATGATTTAAAAAATTACAATTAAAAGAATTTAAATTATAAAATTTGCAGCCAATAATTATTATTATTATTTTTTAAATTAAATTTTATTATAAATTGTGAAACCTGTAAAAAATATATTTTTGTTTTACAATGAGTACAAGTGACACTAGATTAATATAAAAGAGAAGGGAAAAAAATTAGTTGAAATTAAGTTGATGAACTAAGTTTTGCTTCTTGAGGCATGGAACTTGGGCAAAGAAGCCATCCATTAATGGAACTTCGACAAGAAGATTTGAAATAAAGTTTTAGTTAGTATAAAGATCTGTGGAAAAGTGCATTGGCACTTGAGCATTTTAATGAGATTACCAGGGATGTACAAAGAGAAAACATCATTCATGAGTGGGTTTCTGTTGTTAAAAAGACGACTATGGAATCTTTTGTATTGTGATTTTGCCACAACTTCTATAGTGAAAAGGAAGAGTTTTAAATTGATTTTATTCAAAAATGTTTGATAAGTAAAATAAAATACTGATAGGTCTGTAAGATTGAGGACCTTCTGAGGATTTACCTGTTTTATGTATAATTATAATTATAGAAAACTTCCATAGTATAGAAAAATATGTGAGTTCTTTATTGAATATGAAAGTGAGAACCTATTTTTGTAAAATGAACTAAGACTTCGGATATAATCAAGTCATATTCAAGAAATTTGTGCTTTTGTGATTTATAACTTATGTATGAAACTTTAGGAGGAGATATATGTTTAGATGTTATTGCTGTAGGTAGAAGAGAGTCAAGAGACCTATTGACTTTATAAACTTTAGTAGGATTGAATAGTGAATAGTAGGGTTTCAAAATTAATGAGTGTTCGTGGAAGATGTCTGCCTTTTATTCATGGCTTATTGTCCCAACAACTTTCCTACCCGCAATTTTTCTCCAATTTACAATGATCTGACTAGGAAGGTACTTATAGAGGTCATTTTTTGATTTCTCACTAGTTTTCTCAATAAATAGGAAAACCGTAAGAAAAACAGGAAAATAGGTACAATATTAAACAAATATGTTTAAATAAAATATATAATGTCTATATTATTATTTTAACATAATGTGGCAAACATATTGTTGACAAAGCAACTACACTATCAAATCACTATATTTATTACTTCTGGACGTGGTAAAACATTCTTGATAACATTTTTAATTAGTTAGGCTTTTTTGGTAGGTTTATCTGTAGATAAATTGTTAGACTTATCAGAAATGTTTGAAAGTTTGATGGGAAGTTCATTATAAGTGTTACTTAGTGGTCAAAAAACAAATTAGTTTAATTTAGTAATTTATTTTTAAGTTTTAATATTAAATTTTGATGAAAATCGTAGATATTACGTAAATATCATGTAAAAATACGGCCTTTTAAAACATGTACAATCGAACTTCGCTCCTAATCGTTTTTCGTTATTAATGGTTTGTCGCTGGTTACTGATATAAGTTAAATAAATTTATGTATCTCACCTTTCCCACTACCCATCTACAACAGTGGCCGTACCCATCCTCGGTATTAGCGCTTTTTTTTAAAATAACCTTTTATCATAAGCGTAACTTGTAACAGAAATGATAACTAACGTTTTTGTACCTTAATATATATTTATAAACATTATGCCTCTTCCATTTTTAGTCAACCCATCTATTGAATCCAAATAATTTAGTAGCTATCTAGCTATTATTAAAATTATATGACTTCAGAAAGGCTTCAGATTTTCCTGGAAGGGCTAAGTCCCCTTAACCTGATTGCGCCACTGTATACAACCCGCCAACCGAGCTTCATTCAGTATCCCTTTTCGTTAGTCATGGTTTATCGTTGCTTACAGGTTTAAATCAATTATACTTTATGTGTCTTTCCTTCTCAGATTTACAAACTATAACAGTGGTACACTAGTCTCCAGTACCTGCTCTTTTTAAATTTTGTATCTAAATCGTTTGACTCGAATTTATCATATGCGTGTCGCACGTGTGAATAATATCACCATCATCCTCCTCCCCCCTCTTTCCGTCCGTCCAACCTATCCGGAGAGGAAAATTAAAATTCTCGCATACACAACGCGTACAATTAAACGATAAAAAAAATTATCTTCTACCTTTTCGACGGCTACAGATTTGTTTATACCTACGTATAGCTACACCGACTGATACCATAATAATTACATTGTATTATTCGAGTTTATGGTTTTTTGAGCAATGAATACTGCAATATATTAGATTTATGTGGCCGTATATATTATTGTAATACAAATATAGGCGCGCGGGTACGAGATAATAATATAATATAATAGTAAACGTGCACGCGTATAGCAGTGGCGACTGAGATATATATATAAAAAAATAAAAAAACCAAATAATATACCAATAAAAGCGGAACGCGCGTGTATTATGCATAGGATCATTATATTATTATTATTATACCGTGCGCGGTTTCGGTGTATGTGTAATATAGACTACATCAGGCGGCACGTTATAATAAACAAGGCGAAAAAAAAATAAATGAACCTGCCTTACGACGACCAAGAAATAATAAACAAATATAATATTATATTAGTAGCCTTAGCCGTTTTTTTTTTTTTTTTTACGATTATTTGGTTCTTTCGTGCCTCAGTGACTGCGGAAGATCGCGACAGAATATTTTATATACGAATGTCGGCATTGAATAGCATCTGGATGATGAGTGAGAATTGGAAAGATGTCAATATGGTACCTAAAGTAGTGTACTTCAACGAATAAGTGAAATCGGGAATAGCTTTTCTATCGAAATCGTATAGTTGTTCTTTTTCGGCGGCGATTCACTTTTCGACCTTTTTCATAAGGTCAACAGGTTAATTTGAGGACTTGGACCTTGCGACCACCGTGGAATGTGCGGATCTCACGTCTCTTCTCCTACCACCGTGGGCGCACAAATGCAGTGTGATCCGAAGTGTCGTCTACGCCCAGATTGTACGCACACCCCAGGACCAATGTGGCACCAGTGAGCCGGTCAGCACCTAATTCGGCTGCATACGAATTGCGTCTGCGATATAAAAGTTGTGATTTGTGACACACTAATTGCGTCCCGATTATCTGATATACCTTTGATAATCTCAATCAATAATCGATATGACTCATGAGTATTTATGAAATAAATGTAATCGGGTTAGGTTTTGTTTTCATAAACTATTGAAAAATGATACACAACGTTGGAAGTGTTGTAAAAAAACATATAAGTCATATGCTAAATTAAACGATAAAAATGAAATATTGGAACGTCCTACTGAACATAACCATGAAGGCGATTCTGTAGGAATATTATAATAACATATATATAACTTGCACATATAACTTATATTTTTTACTATTTTTTTACTTATTCTTTTATTTTTGTATATTTAACGACGAAAACAATAATTTTGATGTACATAATTACAAAACGATGAAAAATAATATTTTTATCCTACCTTTAACAATATAATATTTATAATATTTATTTAATGTTGTTATTGACAGTCGTAAGTCCGTATTAGTGATGCTACTCCTATCAATGAGTGCATCGTCGGCTCTGTCATCAAAGGCATGGACAGGACTCTCTCCACATCGGTTACTATACGCTCTATCCCGAGCAACCACAATACCTATGGTTCCACAGTCCTGTGAGGCAGATATTTCGTATTGCCTCCCCTTTCCACCGGGCACCCATGGATATATACATTATATTATAACATAATATTGGGTTTTAGGTTTTCCTATTCCTTATAATTTTATAGTTATCATCAAAGACCATTATTATAATATAATAATGGCGCACCCCAGTTAGCTCGGAGTGATAAAATTAAAAAAAAAAAAAAAAAATAGACATGTTTAAATTATATATATTATGGTTATCATCCAACAGGCTGTAATCGTATATCCACGTATATGTATTATTTTATTTCCTATTCGCATTTAAGAATTTTAGCGTTTTTGATATACGCCGTATACCCACGTATACCCTCCGGCTTCCATTACACCACTAGATCTATGTTGAAAAACTTAATTTATAAACAAAAATTGCTCACATGTTGTGTAAACAAACTACTTCCTAAACTAGTTACAATACATTTCCTAAATCGTATGCTTAGTATAAATCTCACTCCAAGCCCGGTTATAATAAATATATATTTTAATATAGTCGTTTACCCTCTGCAAATATTATAGAATAAAACAGTGCCCTCCCTGGATTTTCGAAGATGGACTCCATATACAATTATGATGCCCAGCGCTATTCGTTACTTGGGCAATGTTTAAAAATTATCGTTGCCAAACAATATTTTATGTTTAAGTAATTTTTGGTTATTCAAATTATTTGCGATTAGGACAACATAAAAATTATAAGAATTTGTAAACATTGCCCAAGTGACAAATGGCGCTGGGCATCATAATTGTATATATTGTTGTATACGGAGTCGGCTATATAGTTCTTATGTATGCGGTCCTAACCGCGTACTTTATTGGTACCTACCGGCTGCCATAAAATATTATTTATAACTAGGCATAATATATTTATAACATATTCTATTTTCCCAATACTACTAATCACGGTTAGATCATGCAACTAACAATAATATTGAAATGTGATAACCTCAATTTTATAATATTTATTCCGTATTTCTATCAATATTATTTAATATTTGTATGTGTGTCAAGTTTGTGTGTTAATCCGTAAATGCGACATCACAATTTGTAAATCAGTTATTTGTTACTCTGTTGTTGATGAGTATATTCACCGTTAATAAAAAAGGAATTTGTGGTTTGTTTAATTCATTTTTAGATTCTGAGTGGAGTGAAGAAGCTTGTGGTTTTACAAAGATGTTTATTTTTTTCTTATCTGTGCGCAACTTTTCTGCCAGAAATCTTGCTCAGTTTTACAACGATAACACTTTTCCTAAAAGGATATCTAACTGAGGAGGTACTTTAAAGAGGTCATTTTTGATTTGCTAAGAATTTTTATCAACAAATGGGAAAAACAGGGAAAAAACGGGAAAATATATGAAATATAGGTATTCGTTAGTATTTAATTAGTTATTGAGTGTTAGTGGGAGAAACCTAGTGGGAGAATACCTAGCGTCTTGTAACTATGCCTATGTTATTAAATGAAAATAGAAAGTGGTCGTCAAAATTTGAGTACCTCGGGTGCCAAAATCATAAATACGCCTCTGTGTTGAGCTCTACAGATTAGTCTGTACCAGTGTCCAGTGGTGTTTAAACAGTTTTTAAACACAGTAAACTAGGATATTCACAAAATGTTTACGGCACATGTCTCAGCCATGTTAAACGACGTTTTTTTTTAAAGAAGACTTTTGTTTTGTTTAGGTCATTATTTAATTTTTTACACCGACAAATTAATTAAACAATTCAATAGAATCGGTAACTTATAAAAAAAAAAACCGAGATAATGCTCGCGGTACACCGTTTGAAAACCACTTACCTACACATTGGTTATTTCAGACGTATATAATTATTATTGTTGTATATACGCTCATTATGTACAGAGAAAAAAATCACAAATATAGTAAAAAAAAAAAAAAAAAAAATTAAAAAGCAATATTCGCGTCGACAAATATTTGTATACGCTGGAAACGCGATATTTAATAAATTAACAACATACATTATCTATATTATGACGTATACAGTGTGCTTACTCTCAGCGTACAATTATACTCGTATTATATTTCACGCGATTGATGAATTATTCCCGTCGGGCCGAATTTCTGTCGTCCTTCCGTTAGTCACAAAAATGTTTATAAAAACATTTAAAGCATTTCGATATTCCTAACAAATTATTTAATTGCCCTCCCTCTCCTAAAAAAGAAAAAAAAAATGTTTCACAGATACGCCAGTACGGCAAACAATAAAGTAACCTGCATTAAATAACCAAATAAATTAAACTGAAATTGTACCTTCTTTCAACATTTCTTACTCTTTTTTTGATTATCATATATAACTAATAAATTATGAACTAACAAAGACGTATTTGAAGTCATTTAACTGGACCTTAACTTTATCCTAGCTCGACCTAAATTCAGCAATCAATACTTTCTATGATGCACTACATAATTGTATCCTTAGTTTTTACCCAAGGAGAAACTTCATTCAGTTTAGTTTATTCAGAGCTAGTTGTAAGTTTTACAGTAACTATTGTTATAAAGCATATGTTAATAGTTACATTATTGATATTATTATACAAAGGTTAACGAGATATTCCACTTTTTAGTTTAGGAATGGGGAGAGAAGAGTAGTGGAATACTGTGCGCTTGTGTGAAAACACGGCATGGCGTGCGGCTTTTAAACAGTGTTCCACTACTCTCCCCCTGTCTAAGCTAAAACGTGAAATACCTCGTCAACGGATTGGTGGACATCAAAAATTACAACGCCAAAATGTATGTGAAATGATACTCTATCTACCTATGGTATTTTGAATATAGGTTGCTATTTAAATTTAAATAGTTAACCCTCAAATACCCCCTTAAAAGGGTGTCTAAACATTTGCCTTCTGACATATAATTTTAGATTACCGGCTTACTGCATTATTTAATAGAAATGTTTCATCATATATTATTCTTTATTTTGTATATTTATAGGGGGAAATTGCTGTAGCATAAAATTATGATCACATTTTATATGTATTATATATTATACTATGTATTTTTTGAAAAACATGTTTTTCTGATAAACGGTTGATATACGTATAGATATCCTAGACTGAATTTATTGTATTTCAATCCGTCTCTGATCACTACTCTCCCTTTATCTAAACTTTAAAGTGGACAAATTCGTAAACTCGTTTAGAGAAATCAAAAATTTTGGAATTGAAATGAATTTAAATCAATTGTCCGTATATGTATGGAATTTTTAATACTGGTTGCTGTTTGAAAACTAAAAATGTTTTACTGATTAAAACCCCCCCAAAAATACGGACAATGAAATATTTTAGAGTATATTATTCCAAAAAGTTTTTATACTAGTCATTTTTTGAAAAAATAAGTATTTTATTAAAAATGCCTCACAATACAGTGTAATAGTGTCTATTTTTGGATTAAATTCGACAATAAAATTTGATTTGGATATATATTATAAATACATAATATAGGTTATAAGGTTAAGTTTAGAATGAAATTTGTTTATAAGCCGTGCATTTTATTTGAAAAAAATTCCTCCATAGGTATGCCGAAAACGCTAGTTAATATAATGATTATTAATTATTATATTTCAAGTACAAACTAAACACGCAATGCAAGCACATCTCACAACACACATGATAATATACCGACGCATGAGGGTTCGTATAAAGTATAATGACGTACTTTTTTTACGTAATTTACTTGTTTTACAACTCGATTGCGCATAAAGATTTTCAAGTATAAATATAGTGTATCTAAAATGGGCTCTAAAATACCATATTATTTTCTATGTTTAAACAACGTTGTTCGCCTCTATGCGTTTCAAAATATTGCAATTTTTACTGCCATTTCGATTTAATCGCGCCGTTTGCTGCAAAAGGTGTGGACCTCCCGTCCAAATATCAATATAATTTCAATAAAATGTCATCTAAGAAAGAGGCATCTATTAATAGATATCTTTGAAATATAAATAATTTTTCGGGATTCTTCCCAGAAAAATGTTGAAAATCTGTCACTGGCTGTAATAAAACATCAGTTCCAGAAGCCATTTATAATTACTATCGATGGTATTCATGGTATGTGAAGCTCCTAACACCAGAAACTCTTTATTCCATCTGTTAAAAACATTTAATGCCACATTTTATACGAATCGTTAAGAAAATCCTTAAAATATTTAACTGCGTACCTGTCCAATTTGTCGTACATCCTGCAGTTGCAACATTATTATAGGTAATTATAGTCGTTGTGTTCGATTTTCATAGATTATCTGAAAAAGATTTGAAAAAGAAACCTATAGTCGGCTTTTTTTTATTCATCATTCCCCCCCCACCGGAGTATAACTCCACGGGTTTGCATTAGCTCATCGTATATGATGGTTGGATTATCGACTCGGAGCAAGTTTGTATTTAAGAGGTAAGGGGGGAGGGGGAGCAGGAGACCGCGCAACGCCCGCATAATAATAACGACTTCACACGCTCGAAACTTTTGACTCGCAATTCGACTCCTCCTGTAGTGAATGTATATACAGAGTGTAACAAAAAAATAAAATATTTACGTACGATTATTCGGTAGAGTTGTAAAAAATAAACAAAATATGACGTGAAGACGTACGCCAAAACTCATTCCAAAAAAATAATTATGTAACCGAATCGGTCTCATGTTAGGAAGTCTTATGTTATTCCAAATATTCTTATAAAAGATGTCTTACATTTAGATGAGGAACCATCACTCAAGAATGTTTTAATGAACTTTTGTCTCTTATTTAGTAATAATATTGTATAGGAACAATAATTATATTTGATGTACGTGAACTGAGAAAAATATGCAATTAGTTTAAGTTATTCTAAAAAAAAAAAAAAACTAAGCCAAGTTAAAGTTAATTTTAAAATATTAATGAATTTGGGTCACCAAGTTTAGTTAAAAGTTACTTTTTTAAAATGATTCTCGACTATATATATAAATATATTTGATGCACAATCTAATATTTATAGTATTTTACACAAACTTGAGAGACTTCAAGAATCGAGTGTCCGGTAAGGCAATTTCCTGAATAAACCGCATGCCCACCCTGTTATATAACAAGATGATAATTGTCACGTAAAAAATACATAATATTTTTGTCGAAAAATAAATACAAAAAACAAACGGACATATTATACTTCGCCACTGTTGTTGGTGAGAAGTTGGAAAGGTGGAGGGGAAATTTAATGTATCTCTGTACGCAACGATTAAGCATTGTTAACGAAAAACCATTCTGAGCGGAATTCGGTTACACATGCTCTAAAAGGACATAATATATGAATTTGCCTGTTTTTTTTTTTTAGACGATCCAAAAAGTAGTTAGATAAGCTACATGTGTGAATTATAGTCAATATAAATGAAATACAAAGTTTTATTTTGCATATGTTTGCACGTTTCACTATTTTTTGATATCTACTACATATTTCTGCATTTTACGATTTTTCATTGCACATAAAGGTTTTTAAATGCATAATATGTAATATTTTGGTTTTATTTAAATTAGATTAAAAATAATGACAGAAATAACAAAAATAAAATAAAATTTTTTTTTTTAAATCAAATTTATTCTATGCATATTCTTTATTTGAAAAAAATATTTTATGTACCTATTGCTTTTCAGATTCAAAAACGTCGAAAATCCCATTAAAAATCAATCATTTTTACCTACTTTAAAAATAAAGATAGAAATAAAAAATATTAAAAAACCATTTTTTTTTCTGAAAATCAATTGTTTTGTGCAAATGTTTTATTTTAAAGGTTATATTTTTACAAAATAACATCATAAGTGCATATTTCTAAGGTTTTTAGAGTGTATAAATCCGAGACCCAGTCATAATATTTACGTTTTGTAAATAATACATTTTGCTACGTGTTAACATAAACTATTATGTCGACAATTGGGATATGATAGAGCAGCACCACCATAAGCTTCTAAAAGTGTTTGATAGGCTTCGGCAGCAGATTTTTTCAAATCAAATATTAAAAGTAATAAGTGTCGAAAATGTAATTTTGAGCGCTCCATAATAATTGTCTGTATACAACGAATTACTCAATAGCACTGAACGGAGAACTGTTGTTTTGTGTAAGGTAAGGTCAAAACCTTCGAGTTGAACCAATGTAAACATTGATACTTAGTCTTACATTATTATTTTCAGTAATAGATGTCACTGATCAGAATACATGCAAGCTCCTAAAACTAGTAATACAAACAGCCGTACGTTATACACCGAGCCAAAAGAACGTGAACCAAAGCCTATCGATGAAATAATTTAGTACGTAGACAAGTCGGTTCATATCTTCGAGAACCACGTGATACGAAGAAAAAGAAATGATAAACAATAATTAAATACAAATAAAAAATTAAATTCAATGGAGCCATATAGATTACAGTTTCGATAAAAAGGTAGGTATTTATAGATATATATGTCCCTTGTAACCGATAGTTTGTTCCCAATAAACGAAGTTGAAATTTGCCTAAAATGAACACATTAGTTCAGGACTACGCCATTAAGCGGTTGTCCCTTTTTTTGCGGTGTCCCTATTAAGTGGATTCCACTGTATTCCCATTTTCCTTACGCTTTTTACAGATTTTTCCCATTTATTATGAAATCAAACAAATGACATCCCTGAAGTACCACCCCGCTAAAATTTCCTTTCAGAAAAGGTGCTACATTTGAAAATTGGAACAAAATTTTTGGTAGAAAAGTTATTCATTAAAAAAAAAAAAAAATAAATAAAAACAAATAATAAACATCATTGTAAAACCAATACATTTCTCGCTTCACTGAGAATCTAAAATATATGGACATAGTTTTTTTTTACAATCAATTCGTAAATAACTTAAACTTTAGCAAAATAACTAAATTTAGTTACAGTCATATTTTTTAAAGTTACAACTATTAAGTTATTGTCTAATATATATATATATAGGCACATTTATATTTAATATTTTCTTTATTTATCTATAGTTCAGTTAAAAATTATTAAAAATGTAGCTTAGGTATGGTTTAACTTTTAACTTTTTATTAATTTTATTTTATTTTTAACAGTCACGCGGCACTTGATCTATATTCAAAATGTATCAAGCAAGGGACAAGAACTTACGCTGCACTCGTTTCACAGTTTCGATAGCAATGCATCCGTTCTGTAGAAATTGTATTGCAGTAACTTGAGGATAAAAATAATCTTGACACCTGTAATTGCTTAAAACGGGTCGGATAAAAATGGATATTAGCCTGATTATGGATCAGATCTCCTAGTCATGGTTTTACAAATGAAGGCCATCGGTCACCAACATTGGCAACAGCATTCGAATGTTGCACCAGTTTTACCGAGATCGCAAAAACGGTCGAACCGGAGATATTTCGAAACCATTCAGTGTACGAATCCAGTAGCGGAACAATATATTATTAGGTATATATTTACAAGAGCACAGACAAAAACGTATGGTAATGTACGCCCGTCGTAAAACGGTTATGGGTTCGTTTTTTATTTTGTTTACGAATTTAATACCAGTACCGAATACAGGGTACCTACTATAATATTATATCGGCGATGGCTCGGTGTAGAGGTTGTAATTTCATTAGAAATTTTCACGTTTGAAATTATTTCGATGAACATTGAAAACTAAACCGGTTTCTAAATATGATAGCATAGTTTGGATTTGTATTATGTTTTGTATAATCGTATAGCCTAATGAAATTATGTAGCGCTGCAGGATTCATTTTTTAAACTTTAACATATTGCATTTTGTATTCTATGTGTGTACCGTCGTATTAGACAAATACGATATGTGTTTGGTGAAAAGTTAACCTAACCGATTGTGCTATTTGTTTATTATTAATTGTCGACAATATTGTTAAAAAGCTTCGTGCGCCGAACAAGAATCGGACGTCTACCGTTAGTCACGGTTAGTTTTAAATTTAAAAACAAACTGGGTGCGCGATTTGTTTTTCCTATTTAACGAAATGAAACGTTTCGCGGAACTCCGCGGAATTTTCCAAAAGTACACGTTATGAAGTTCGACGGTATTTTAAAACCCCGATCTCCGGAGTCTAGGTGTTTTTATTGCCGAACCGCAGCCGACGTAACCCGATACACGTGAGCGCGCGCGCTCGCCCGAGACCGTACAATATAACGGCGTGCAGTGCGTGCGCGTGCGCGCACGGCCTCCTAGGGGAGTGAACCGCGCACCGGGAGAAAACCCGTGCAGCGCGTGATGTCCATCAATCATACGTGCGGCGGCGGTGAGTGGGCGGCCGCGCGGCGGACACGGCGGGGTGGAGTTTTCCCGAGTACGCCCTCGGAAAATACATTTTTCATGACCCTTTTAGGGGGGTAATCGGGCGCGGTACCGCACCGCATATAATATACACGCGCTATATACACACACGCACACACACACACACACACACACACTGGCTCGAGCGCTATACACGCACCGACATAATAATATATTACGTACCTGTGCGTGTGTGTGTGTGTGTGCGCGCGCGCGTGTACGGGGCGAAATCAAGACCCATAACCGGGGCAAACTGCCGGGTTTCCGGGTGGTGGGGGAGGAGGGGGGCGTCGGCGTTTTTAAAACTTTTCTCCGCGACTTTGTACCGCGCCGCGCGCCACGTCGGTGCGGTGGCGTTACGCGTGCATACGCCGTTATGATGCGTACATTACGACGTCACTCGGAGACAAACGCGCGGTCGTGTACCCCACGTACAACACTATACGTCGATCGGCGCGATCGAATGTCATGAAATATTGTGTGCGGGGCGATGCCGCGACCGCGTACGCCCGTTCCACTCGAAACGAGTTTTCCATTATTGTCCGCACACGGACGGTTGTCGGCGGACATCGCGCAACGCACCGGTGTCCCGAAATGTCCGTACGCGTTGCGATTGACATCGTGCTCGGACGTCTCCGTCCGTTACACGGCCCGGGAAGAAGAAGAACACCCGCGAGCGGCACAGCTCCGAACGTCCCAAATCCCCCGCGCCTATTTCGTATTTTAGACGGTATTCTTTTTGAAATAACACGCCGCCCAATGCCGTGTAACGGATTCATGTTACTAATTATAACTAGTATAACACTAACTACAGCTGTTTTACAACTTATACGTTTGAGTATAAAAATGGCAAGAGGGGGGTGGGTGTGTGGAGTAGAGTAGAAAGTTAAAACCTCTAAAAGACGAATCCTTTATATAAACATACGCCATGCGCATAAGAAATTTGGCTGGTTAGATGTTATATCCCCCTCCCCATTGGCTTAAAAACACAACAAAATATGAGCAATATAAAATCGAGACTTATAAATTTCAGTCGATTTCTGAGGAAAAGCTTGATGTATTAATCAGAAATTGGATTTTTTTTTAGGATTCAGCTTTTAAATTATCAATTCCCATAGTCGAGTCGAGTAGAGAAGACGATTTCACTACTCTGTATTCACGATTTTTATTTGTTACATCCCCTCCCAATTGAAAATTCCTGGGAACACCACTGGTTCAAAGTTAAAAAACCACTTCCTCTCGCCACAATGTCGTGTAATTTATATTGAACTCGTCCTAAATTTCAATCACTGCAATTGGCCTAATATAAAACACCTTTAATTGGCTGTTTCGAGTTTATTTGGTCTAAAAGCGCCACAAAAGAAACGGGAATAAGATATAATACAGTGTAATAGCCTATATTTTTAGGGGAAATATAATTTTGACAAAAAAAAAAACCGCTCTTCGATCTAATGTTTTCATAATATAAATATATAATACATGCATTTTTATATGCCTTCAAAAAATAAAAATAAAAATACAATTAATACTATCCCGATACGAAAACCATTGCTTGTTCGAATGCATCATAAAGATTTGACCGGATTTTTCTGATACTGTAATGCAGTGGTTCTCGACGTTTTATAATTCATGTCACCCTTATCGCCTTATCGATGATAATCCGACACTGCGTCGCCCTACCATCAAAATGCACATAATGCATTGAATTCCTAAGTTTCAAACAATTTAAACTGTAGAACTAAGAAGAAAATTGTGGTTTTATTAGAAAAAAAAAAAAAACTGTACGCGGAAAACTAATAAACATATTTGAATAAATTGAAATAATTGTATGGTTTACGGCATGACCGTTTTTAGTGTACACAATTTAAGTAAGCAGAAACGGTATTATTGAAAAGTGAATGATGATGAGGGAATATTATGTCGTTCCAACGATGGTAGCGATTACATGACGGTGCAGTATAATAATAATGTGATTTTATTAGGAAACATTTTAAATTCTCTTATTCCCCCCTCCCCTTTTTCGATATTTCATTTTTAAACGAGATATGACTATAATTGTGTGAAAATTAAAAATGCTAATGTCTCGTTTAAAACATTTAAATATCGAGAAAAATCGACGTAAACGCACAGATAATGTTCCCATCTTTATGTTTAATCATCGATAAATTCACTCTAATATTAGAATTTGTAGGGCAAACACAAATTTGTTATGCCGTACGTTTATGACAGAACATGCGGGTGATACGTTCTCCAATATACACAACACAATCGTATTGTAAAAAATCGGATTGAACGTATAAAACGATGTACATTTTGTATTATTATAACCTGCGTCGGTAAATATTTTTTTTACACACATGAAAAACGATGAAGAACAAAACGATCGTGGTGTGTTTGCACGGAGACAATAACACTGTAACGCGTGGGTAAACATTAAAAAACGAAATTATCTAAGTAATAGTACTTATATTACTTTGCCGTATACGAAAATCTAATTGATTATTGTCGATTATGACGACTTACTGCCACTTTACTATTACTTTCTACTGATTATGTAGGTAGAAGTAACGACAATATTTTAAGGAAAAATTAAAATAAACGTGAAGAATAAACACGTGTGTTTTGATGAAAATCTATAACTGCGTACAGTGTTTTCGATCACTATCGGTTTATGCTGTATTATGTGACGAATAAGTCAGTGAGCGGATTTTTTTATAGTTAAATTATGAGCCGATTATAACTTTTGCCCCCACCCCTCTCAAAAAATTAAATGACGCCATTGCTGGTTATTGTGCTTATTGTAAGTTAATAAACATGTATTAAAGTTTACACCGGATAAACTTTCTTCAAAGTATACCTAGGTATCATTATTATTATTTTCGGATTAAAGGTTGTTAGCAAGGTATTTATTATTTTTGTTATTTATTATTGCTCCGATTAGAAAATAATTCGTTTTTATTTAACTTGGTTATTATTTTCGTATCAGTAACCATCAACGTATTTACTTATGATTTTGGTTGATTTATTAAATTTTTCAAAATTTCACATACTTTGTTATTGTTGGGCGATAAACGTCAATCCGCTCATTTACTCGTTTCGTGTATGAACCCAATGGTGTTCCTAGACCAAACAGTGGGGGAGGGAGACCAACAACAAAATTTTCATATTCAGTTTATAATTTAAAATTATTTGAAAACGCCTTGAGTCACTTAGTGTAGAATTTTACATGTTATGATTGTACGTAATGTTATTATACGGATAATCAGATATATAATATGATAACATAAGTGTATACAAAGGGTACGGGTATATATTGAAATCGGTGGCGTATCCTAAGGGGGAGACGACACAGGGACACTCATTTCCCCGAAAACTGTTTTTTTTTCTTTCACAAAAATCTATTTTTTTTTATATAAATAGCGTTACGCTTTAATACATAATGATATTATTTTGCATAGAGTATATAAAATTTCGCGTCTCCTTCCCTCCCCTCTGGAAAAAAAAAATCGTTACGAGATACGCCACTGATTAAAAATATAATAACAACGTCGTGAATATATATATATATATATATATATATATATATACGAAGATAATATAATATTAATATAATGATGAATTATTATTATCACCATATGAGAATCCACGCGTTCGTATAATAATATGTTTTTAATCGATTTAAAATAAACAAATCGCACTAGAATTCAGTGTCACAAAAAAAAAAAAAAAAAAAAAAAAAAAAAAAAAAAAAAAAAAAAAAAAAAAAATTTTTTTTAAAAAAAACAAACAAACATTTTGATTAATAAAAATCTAATGAACTTCATTTTCATTACATTATATTTACATAAAACATACAACAATTAATTAATATATTTTATATCATATAATTACACACACACACACTCAGACATAAATGCACAGCATCCACACACTGCAGATCTTCGCGACGATTGCCGATTCATAAAGGTGCTCGGAGTTTTCTTCGTTTTTTGTTATGGCTTTTACTGATATTATACGTAATGTGTGCGTGTGTGTGTATATTGTATAAAATATACTTATACACAGTATATAATGTATTATTATTATTATCAATATTATTATCATTATTATTAATACGGTGACGTGTAAACATCATCACACACGTTTATATTAAATAATATTATTACTAGGATCGGGCGACGTTGAAGAAGGGAGTGGTGGCGGGGCGGTGGGGGGGGGATAGGACCGAAGGGGAGAAAAAAAGTCGTATAACAAATAAAAACAAATCAATATATAAATATATATATATATTCCTAAGTGTAAGTATGTACGGGTATCGTGCGGACCTGAAACAGAAAAACAATACGAACCGTGAAAATATAAAATATTACTATTTGGTAAGTACGATTTCGGTCGTGGTGCATCCAATTATTAACTATATAGTGGATTGCGCCTTGAGCAAAAACTTGTCAGACAAATACTTAAAAAGAGGTATTGGGGAAGAAATAAAAAATGTTTTTTTTGTGTTTTCCATGAAAAGCATTGATTAAAAAAAAAAAAAAAGATAAAATAGATAATATATTTTTCGTAAATAATACGTCTAAGATAATATAAGATTCATGCGTTCATCAATGATGTTATTAAAATATTTTAAATCATTTTCATGGCAAAACTCTAAAAGGAATCTTGACAATTTCTCGAGGAAACAATTTCGAGGATACTTATCTCTTTTCGCTTGTGAGATGTTGTGTGATATTTTTGTTCGAGAAAGGGTGTAAAAGAAACATTTCACGTACAGTTAATGGTGCATAGGTACTATACGTATTATCGTTATTTTTATGACGGAGAATTGGAGCAGACGTATTTGTTTCTAGAATCGGCGACGTTTTAAAAGAATACGAAAAGTCGTTAAAATAATATTATAAAATCCAACGCTTACCCGTGACGACCGACGACGACGATGAGGAGGATAACGTGTATTAGGGACTCGACGTGTCATTGTGAAGGCTGTCGTCGCTCTCTAGGTACGTGACGAACGAGTCCGTCGAATCCGGGTGCATCATGTCCACCGGGCCCGGGTCTATGTCCAACCTGGTCATCGGAGGCGGAGGACCGTGTATATCGTAACCGTGCATCTGCGAACACAACCGCGGTAACGTTAGTGTAAATTATTATATTCTAAATAGTCTATCCATAACGTGTAATAACAATTTATTATTAATATTATACAGTGTCTCGCGAAGATATACCGGTTGCGATAATTTTAACGAAACATTTAACTGATTAATTAGAATTCATTAAATAAAATTTTATCAAGAAAATTGCGCGATTGCTATACTTGCATTTAAATTTGGAATGTTTGAATACTAAACACAGTAGTATTCGATTATCAAATTTAAATGTCATAATAGAGGAAACCTGTCGAAAATAAATCACGATTCATTATGCTGGCAGCTCACTGGAAGGTCACTAAGTATAGCGTAGTGTGACGACTGGAATGTCAATTTACTGGCCCTTATCGTTTACGCAACTCCAGCTACTTGGTATAATGCAACCGACACACGCCAACCAGTGGATTATAACATTTTGAGATAAAATTTTTGATAAACCGATAACAAAATTGATATTTGATACAGAACACCGGACTCCGAGACGCGTTGAAATACAGGAATGAACCGTTCATAGTGATTATTGCGTTATCGTGCGCGTAACGTAGATAATATGTTGATTATCAGCGGCAAACTAAAATTATTTTGAATAAATATGATATATTCGTATTCAAAACATACTACTCTTACTCTAAACTAATCCTTATCCAAAACGGGTTTTAAGCTATATCTTTATGATGCTATTTCATTTAAGAGGCAAGCTCTTACCCGAAATGTATGCTTCTCACCAAAAAATCATATTATTATCAAATATTATATCAGACATATTCTATTTTAACATATCGATTGAAGCAAAATTATGAAAACAAAATATTACGAACGGTATGAATTTCCGGATATTCACTGATGATATTATACTAAAATAGCATTAATAAGCGTGTACATTTTTTTTTTTTAAATTTATGGTCTATTTCTTTATTCATATGGATTTTTCTTTTGATATCTGAAACGCATGTCGATTAATAAAGAAATTGTACAATTCAATAATATATGTATTAAGTTTTTTAACTACAATAATATTTGTTTTTTACATTTATTAATTTTACTTTGCCGCTGAATAATAAAATATGTTATCTACGTTGCGCACTATGAGCGGAAAGCGAAAGCCAGTAACGGGCCAGTAAAACAAATATATTTGATCTACTGACAGCTGCGGGCCAGCATCCGGGCCGGCCTAGTCAGTTACTGCAGAGTGCAGACACTTACGCCGCGAGACCACATCATCAACGAATTACTGTCTCGTGCGGGTCGATCAGTACTTGCATACGAGGTTTTTTTGGTTTTTACCGTCGTGTTCATGAGCGCCCATTGGAGGGAGCAAGATGAGGACTTGTCACTTCTCCACCAGAAAATAATTAAGTATCCGAAGAAAATTATGTATGCTTTGAATCCATAAAAATAAATGTAAAATAGATATTTCATATTATGATTCTCAAATATAATGATTTTTGTTAGCTGCTATTAGTAAAGTGTTATTATTTAAAAATAATTAACTTAATTGTCTTCTCAGAGTATACAGTAGTAGTAATACGTAGTTATAGTAGAATATTATAACGTATTGAATTTAGCACATTAACAGTTTTTTTTTTTTAAAAAAAAAAGCTAATGTTTACATAATTACATACCCTTTCTTCCTCGTATTTTTTTTTTTTTTAAGAAATATCAACCTAGTACCAACCAATAAGCTACAAATAGGTTTGGGAATCTGATTTTATTTTGTCTTCCGTCTGAAAATTACCCTATGGGCGCCTTGGCCGTGCTTCTAGCAGGTACACTCGTGTCGCAGTTGTAGCTGTCTACTGTCAGGTCGGCAACTCGTATTGCGTAACCCGGACCTTGAGCCCGTGACCGACTCGCACACGACAGTAATTCGCATATGATGCTGTCACGCGATGTGAACAGCTCGATTATATATTCATAAAACACAGTAATAGTCACAATTTACAGATTGTACAGTAGAGCCATTCTAGTAATTTGTCAAACGCAGGATTATAATATGAGATATTGAAAATTCAAGGATTAATTCCAGATAAAATTTAAATATTTCGACCAAAAGTGGTTTTGGTATCAAACAATTTTGCGCAATTCAATTTCGATCAAAATAATATTAAAACATGAAAACTGATAAGAATGCACATACGGTGTTTCATGATTAGACAGCCGAGTTGTACTACGGTGACTGACTGGGCCGGACTCGGACGTTAGCTCGAACTATGTGTAACCGGGCCTTTTTAGCCTACGGTCGCCGGTATTCAGTATAGATAATGCTGATGGAACATCCTTCTATAGTTACAATACACGGTGTAATGAAGAGTCTACTGATTACCATAATGGTTAAATATGTGGTTACAGATACCGGTTTATGATAAATAACATTTTTATTAATCTGATTAGTGTCAATTTTTTTTGTTTTTTTTTTTACTATTGTAATTACTTATTAATTTACCACTGTTTTAAGTTACAAAGTACAAGCAAAAAAACGGTATATACATGTTTAAATTGCAGTGGTCGATAGTCGGCGAATCTCGTTATCGTTATCACTAATGGTCGATACCACACCTTAATTAAACGTAACCACTTTGGTAACCAGTGTACTCTTCGATCACACTCGAATACACGGTATGTCCCATTCACAGATATATAAAACAACTATAGATAGCCGATTTTGTGTTTTAAAGGCTCATAAGCCCTATGAAATTTGATATAGCCATATGCGAAAAGAGCAAAACACGGATGATTAATCCATGAAATATTGAATTAGTCTATGGATTATATTATTATGATAAATTGAATGAACAAAACACATTTAATAATAAAAAAAAAAATGTATATTAATTATTTGTTTACGGCATAGATATATATACAATTAGAAATAATCGTTGTTGTTTTCATCAATATCGAATTATATTTTCACGGATTAGTCAATCGCGTGTTGCCTTTTTCGCGTATGGACGCTAAACTTCAATTATTTGAATCGTCGAAACAGCTAACTAGTCGTTTCATAATAATATGTCTGTCTGCTGCGGTGGTCCCATCCGTGTATAATATTATCTACGGTATTCATTGACCGGCAACGTCGACATAGCTGGTACGCCGACCGGCACCGCGTGAATCGGCCATAAAACATTATTGGTAGAGCTCGGATTTATGTGCATTAAAAAAAAACCAAAATATGTAAATATATACGTTATAAAAAAATTGCTTTTTATGCGATAGAAAATGAAAATATGGAATTTAAAAATTCCAAAAAAATCATTACTGACAAAAAATTAAGACACTTGAATTGAAACTATTATGAAATTGAACATTATTCATCTTGATCTTGATTGCAGCGAGATACCGCGTATCCATGCTCAAATTGTCAAAGTTAAACGATCTACACAGTCTGGTCGTAACAGAGATTTGCACCGACTGAACGAACGCTCCACTTCAACAGATGTAACGGGCACAAATTTCATATTTGCAATGTCCAAAGCAGTGAGCTCGGTGTGCAATATTATCCCATTTATTCCGCAATAGATAACGCTAATTAATTGTATTTACCCAGTATAAAATTATTTCGTTCACGTACGTTCGGAAACACGGAAAATCGTCCGTATTGAAAAATACAATCTTACGCGAACAAATCGTCTGAATACGTATTTACGGAGAGATATGTACGAATATGCAAAATCAAACGTAGTTGATTTCATTGGAAATCGCTCAACGGCGAATTCATCACATATTCAAATTCATTTCATCGACGCCGCGGTAAAAACGCGTGTTTAAATATAAATCCGAGCCCCGATCGTTAGCATGCGCGGCGTACGCTCTAAATACCGACGGTCTCGGCCGCCGCAGTTCCGTCCGCTATTCAGAGGCGACGGTTAAGGGCGGTTTCGCCGTGCAGCACGCGGTCGCGCGCGTTTCGCCGCAATCGATTTCGTAAGACGCGGCCGAAAAGCCAACGCGACGCGCGCGCAATAATAACGACACGTGTGCTATAATCGCCACAGTCGCGCTCGAATGTTACGTTATGCCGTTGTGTCCGTACGCATAACCGTATTGCCATTATAGACGTACCGGTATAATATATCGTGGAAAAAAAAAATATACACGCGACAATATTATATTGTATGTACATTCAATATTATCACGAATAATAATAATAATAATAATAAAAAAATATCGTATCGAAATATTTCGGCGGGGCGTTACTATATACATATATATACGCGCGCGCGTGTGTGTGTGCGTGTGCGTATATACGACCGTCGCGTACCTCTCGCGCGCGCGCGCGTACGCACATAATATAAACCCACATCTAAACGTGTTCGGACGGACAGAAAAAAAAAAAAAATAAAAAAAAATAAAACGTATACACACGAAATAATAATAATAATAATATAAATGCTCGTATTACTGTTGGACGGCGGGACAAGGTTGTCTCGACCGCGCCGACCCGGGACCGCCGTATTATTTCGTATTGAACCGTGACGCGCGCGCGTCCGCGGCATATTGTATTATCATCATCATTATTATTATTATTATTATTATTATTATTATTATTACGTGTACGCGTAACACACGGACACGCGTAGTAATTACGCGTTCGGGGGGGGGGGGGGGGGGGGGGGGGGGGGGGGCGGTGGCGCAGCGTAATCCCCGCGCTAAGTCGACAGCGCGCCGTTCGCTCTTTCCAGAACGTCGCGGCCGAGATTATCCTTGTCAAGGCGTCGGGGCCGCGTCACTGAAAATTATTATCATACCGTCGCGGGTACGCGCGCGCGTTACATTATAACACCGTTGCCGTAATAACCCGCCGTACGCGACACAAACAACAACAACAACAACTGAAAACAAATGACGCCGACGACGGGATACGGTATAAAGAACTGGATATTGTACGGACTGTTCGGGCGGCGGAGGCGGCCGACGCCCCCGTTCGCCGCCGGTCGTACGAAAAATTAATACCGTTGTACCGTGCAGCGAAAACATTATGGCGGCCCCACTCCGTCGTCACGGGGCGAGGGGGCGGGGGGCGATTTCGGGCGACGGGCCAAACAAAGCCGCGGGCCGGGAATTTCAGACGACCGGGGTTCCTACCGCAAAAGTGCGATTTGTTTTGCGAGCGAGTAATGACCGTATGATAATAATACGTTGTCATTGCAAGGCAATTTCGAACCGTTGGTATCGAGGATTTCAGAGGGCGCCACACACGCCGACGGCGTCTATACCGTCTCCGTCTTGCAAACGCGAGACATAGCAATTACGGGGTTCATTACGACACATTTTGTGCGGTCGGTTTTGGTATCAAAGCCTAGGAATCGACCTATTACCGAAATTAAAGGTAAGAAGATTATGTACTATGTGCTCTGGCGTTGGTGGTTTTTCGATATTTTAGTTTTTTAAACGATTGTGTTAAATATCACAATTTAGAAACGGTTAAATCTTGCTTGAAACATCATAAAATATCGAAAAAACATCAACGCTAGTGGGCATGTATAATCTTCTTACCTTTAAGTTCGGCATTCAATTAATTTACTTTAATATTAAAACTGACGGCGCAAAATGATTTCCGCTGAACTCAAATTTGTCTCGCGTTTGTAAGACGGAAAGACAGTAGATGCCGGTGTGGCGTCCTCTTAAGAAACATGGATAGACGAAAACCCGATTAACCACCGAAACCGTACGAATGTAAAATAGGCGATATCCTATTAAATCTAATTTCAATAACGAGATTTAAGTTAAAAACATTCGATTCGATATAGTAACGTTGTGAGAATTTTAAAGAAAAACAAAAATATGAAATACATTTCTTTACAGTGACAACCTGTAATTACGTTGAAATATATTACAAATACGATAGTGTAAAAAAAAATATTATTAAATTATATAATGCGCGGTACATTCGTAGATCGATTTTACTTTCGGTAATATTTCACTTTTTTTATTCACACTCCCACTGGCTAGAATAATTTAATAAATATATATCTTTATATTATATAAAAATCCCGTGTCACGACCTTTGTTCGTCGCGGCAATCTCTGATTTAACCGTTTAACCGATTTTCATGAAATTTTGTGAATGTGTATTGCTTGGTCCACTGTTTGAGAGACGGAACAATTTTTAGGCGACCCTCGATATTTTTTATTACAAATTTAAAGATTTTTTTTTTTTTAGGAAAAAAGGTTGTTCATAAGCTATCTATGATGTGTATTACTATGTACAATGTATGTCATAAGTTTATTGCAATAAGGGTAACTAGATATCTATAAATGTATTAATATGTAATATAAATGTGAAAGTAAGTCGGTCAGTTACGTTTTCACGCCTAAATCGCCGAACCGATTTGGATAGTGATTCGTATAGTGATAGACGGGACCAAACGGGACAAAACGGGAATAAAGGTAAAGAGAATAAAACGATTCGCACGGGCAACGCCGGGCGCGGGACAGTTAGTAATATACATTAATAATTATTTGCCACTCTACACTTAGCACTTTGACGGGCACTGGGCCCGCTCCGATTTCCGCCCATGACCAAGGTCCATACCTATACCCCAGTCCAATCTCCGCTGATATAGTCTCTTCGTCGTCATGGAAATATTTTTGCCGAGTCCAGCCGTTTATTGTGCCTGCGCTAGGCCGGTGACGCCAGATATAAAAAATTCACGAACAAACCGAATTCAGATTGAATTCGGGCGTGCACCTGCAATGGCCTAACCAGGGTGGCGCGGGAGCCAATTCCCCCCTCCCTTCCCCGTAAAAAAAACTATGATATCACGGGCGTACCTGATTGACGAGCTGCTGGAAGTGCGGTTGATTGGTGTCCACCCGGTCGAGATCTGAGTGTAACGCGAACTCGGACAACGCCTTCCACGGAGGCTGGAAGCTCTGCACCTCTATCTGGTTCATGCCCAGCGGACTGTCGTGCCGCACCGGGCTCGACGCCACCATCGGTATACCCTGCATGCTGCCGTAGCCCATTTTTCTACCGTCCTGAAACACGCATGTACCGCAAACGTGTTATTATATTGAGGATATTTTTTAGATCCCGAACGGGAAGTACAGCTCTTTATGCATTTGCTTTAGCTCTATTGACGCAGAACTTTTTTTTTTGAGATCTTGCCACGCGTATAGGTAACCCATACCATTTGTCATTTATTGTCGCGTAAATGGTATGAAAACACACAGCGCACATTCCGTTGTCATCGATCGCCCCGTATTGTTTTGTCACTGAGATGTAAAAAGAGGATGTATCCGAATTGGTTACCGTTTGAAAAAGGTATTTTATGAAGGTGAGCCGAACTGGTTCCCGCTTAAATTTATGATGTATCCACCACTGGTCGATTTGGTTCCCACTGTTCGCAGTGAGATAGTCAAATACGCACATTTCCTTTCCCATTCTTACATGCTTGGGACTGTCAACTTAAAAATTACTTAGATTTTATACTAGACATATTTCTGTACCGCACGTTCGGTATATGTGGCCATACAGATACGCATATCCAGATGGAGTGACGTTATCTTAATCGATTGCGATATTTTGGCAATACGCCGATGTAACGCTATTTTATTACCTTAAAAACAGTAAAATACGCGCCGCAGTGTAGTTAAAAAGTGCAACAAAATTTTTAATAAATGTATTACATAATGCCTACATTTATCGTGTTAATTGTTTAAATGCATAGGTGTTAAACGGGAACCAATTCGGCATGTATTCACATGCCTCGGAAACCGATAAGTTCGCATACGTCCGTAAAAAGTATGCGCATTTCGCGGTCCCGACAAAACCTTCGCCACCGGAAGAACTCGATATTCGGTTAAAAATATTGACTATCAACAATAACAGCTATCGCCGCCGCCGCCGCCGCCACCGCCGTGCGCGTTTGGCCTTTCTTATAATAATAATACGATATTGACGTTTATTTAGGAGTCGCCGTCTCCTACACGCGTAGCTGCGGTAGGGTTTTTTTTTCCGAGGACAAGGGGACAAGAATAAAAAAAAAAAAGTTATAATAACACGACAGCCGAACGGCGGCGTCGGCGGCGGTAATGATTGACAAAAAAGAACGGAAAAAAAAAAAAAAAAAACCGCCGCCCAAGTCGTTGGCAGTCCGTCAACAAACCGCCCATCCGAAATTGATGGTTTGGAAAAATAATACGCGGTTCGACTTTACTACCGCGGGCGCGAGCGCGCGCGCGCGTGTGTGTGTGTTTGTGCGCGTGTGTTTCGTGTGTGTGTGTGTGTGTGTGTGTTTGGGCGCGTGTTTCGTGTGTGTGTATGCGTGCGCGAGCGAGCGTAGGTATTTTAAGAAAAACACCCGTCAAACTCGGTTTTGAAGTGTGCACCGATTTCGTGTGAGCGCGTGGCGGCCGACGTAAAAATATACCCTTCACACGGACGGCGGAATTGTTGCAAAAACGTACGGCCGTATTCCCGTGTAATATCATTTCATTATTCATTCGGCGGGTACGTTTTTTTACATTTAAAAAATGATAATGAAATACTCGCGCTGGACCGTAGACGCGTTTAATGAACCGTATCGGACCACTGGCGAACCGTTCAATGTGGTTTAACGACTCGTCAAATGTTCGATAAATGTACTAAACTTGAGGTCCGCCGGTACGCTAACAATAGCAATTAGTGGTCCGAAAGTGGTTGGGCTCGTTTAAAATGTGAACGGTGATGGTTTATTATCCGTGGACCAGGTAAAAACCCTAAGGATTATAGATTATGTACAACGCAGAATTGTATTTCTTCTACGACGATTCGATTTCCATTTATAATATATTTATATATTTTGGAATGAGTTGATTGTAAACTGTTCGCGAATAAAATTACGTATTCGTATTTATTGTCAGACATTTCGTAAAAAAAAAAAATCACAACAAATTCCGAAATATTCAACACTGACACTAAAGAACTATTAACAGAAGGTAGATCATAGATCAATAGACTAAACGAAATTAATTTGTTATCACTTTTATTTTTATAACCTAACTTAGGTTAAACTTATTAAATTAAGTTTAACTTATCGTCAACTTAAGTTATAACCGATTATAATATAATATTTAATTAACCGTTTGTGTAAACCTAATGATTGCTCAAATTGTTCCAAAGGTCAACTAAATCCTAAATAAATCCAAAAATAAATTAAATGAAAGGTTCCATGCAACTCAGCAATATTCACACTGTTATATTATACTATTATATACATATTACTAGTTGTATGCTCATCATACACGCCAGGTTATAACGATTTCACAGTTAGTTACCATGATAAATCAATAAAACCGTACGGACAGACGGATCACGACTTTTGTGTACTTATGAGATTGATTTGGCAAGGCTTGTGAATTTAATGATTTAAAAATAAAACCCTTAAAACCACCTCAAAAAAAAAAATTTAAAAAAAATAAGCATTGTAAAACGCAGTATAAAGTACAATATTTTAAAAATATAATCAACTTAAATTCTTGTACTTCTATAGTCACTTCATACAATAAAGGTGGTTGGTATTTTCATTTATATTTGTAGATGCGGTACGTTTTATTATAACATGAATCTTTTTTATTTTTGTTTAACTGAAATTTTTAAAAACACTAAAATAAAATATGAAAAATTAACCAAATTCTGGTTTATAAAGTCAAAAAACAAAACTAAAAGTTTCTAAAGCCGAGTTGTTGTTGGATATATACAGTTATAGTTCGATTTGTGGGTTGAGAAACACGCCGTGTCTTACAATAAGTTAAAAAAAGCGGATATGCTGTAGACGGATGTACCACTGGTTTAGAAGGAGGGTTTATAGAGCAATTTAATTTATATCTGAACGCAAAGATGATCCATTGCTAACGACAACCGATTCTGAACAGAATAGTCGTCGTTCCTCCTTATTGCCAACGTAACCCGAAATTCAACAAAAATTGTACAAACAATTACTTAGTAAGAAAAACTACAAATAAAATAAAAAAAGGTTCCTATACAGATTTTGAACGGAGCGATATTTCTGGTAGAAAAGTTGTTTACGGGCACAAAAAAAAAAAAAAAAACACGCATCGTAGTAAAAACCAATAAAATCCTCGCTTCGTTCAGTATTAATAAAAAAAGCGTTTTAGCTACAAACTCGCTGCTCTATATTTTACTATTATCAGTAATTGACTTATCCGTGGTTAAGCGATAAGCAAAAAGAAAAAGAAAAGATTTTGACTGAAATACATTACACCTTGTACACTGGCAATATTATATATAGGTACGACGCATATCCGCCAGCGGTCTCCGTAAATATAAACTCTTATAGGTTATGTTATATACATCATATATTATTTATAAATGGAAAACGCATTTGGTTTTATCTCGGTAACCGCTTGGCTCTCGGCGTATAAAAAGCGTTATTTTTTTCCCCCCCCGTTCTATTGTTCCATATACGCGCATACGAAATCGTTTCGAACCATTTGGTCGTCCGGCTGACCTATGCCGCCGTCAATGGGGGTTTTTTTTTTTTTTTTCTGTTTTATACTGAGCGTGTAAGTATACATTATAATGGTCTCTATGCGTTACACGCTTACACATATTATCCATATTTAATTAACCCCTCCCCGCCCCTCATTCGCTCGTCGATCGTTCTCGTCCCCGTCTCAATAACGACCGTTTATTACGTGTCGGCGGCGGCCGGGGCACCAGAGAGAGAGAGAGAGAGAGAGAGAGAGAACACTGATAATATTCATTCGCCGTGTCGCCGTCGCCCAATAGATAAGAGAACGGAGGGGAAGGGGAAGGGGGGAACATACCTACGCCGATAATAATAATAATAATAATAATATTATGTTGAAAAACGACACGCGGACTTTGGTGGACGTCCGCCGCAGCCTGCGGTGGGAAATGCCGTCGTCGGCATCGGGACGTGGAAAAACAGACACTCGTATTATATAGGTACATTAAATTAAATTTTTTTTTTTTTTTTATTATTATTATTATTATTCGTCTTCGGCGATATCTCCGAGGCGGCGGCGCCTGCACTAACGGTGCGACACGATGGCGACATTGTAATCGGAAGGCAGCCGGCGTCACGAAACGCTTGTAACCGGTTTTAAAGCCCGCTAAATGGAAACTCGAGAATACACGTATGCGTGTAATAATATAATATATCATGTCGTGTGCGTGCGTGCGTGCGTGCGTGTGTGTGTGTGTTTTTTTTTATTTTTTATTGTACACGAGCGCGCATTTTATTCGTTCACAATAGCCTTATAGGAAAAAAAAAAACCTCCATAATAAACCCTTAAATAAACCGCGCGCGCGGTCACCGATTCGTTCGGACGATAATAAAAAAAAAAAAAAAAAAATATAGAAAGCTTGTACGGAATATTACTGTAACAACGGTATTCGGGCTTTTTTTCTTTTCCCTCTCATTTTTTTTTTTATCGCGCGCGACCGCGTCCGACAACATATCTTCGGTCTCCGCGGTAATATTATTGAGTCGATTTTCGGAATTCCGTTTTACACGATATTGATTTATTGCGTGGATTTTTTTTCCCTTTATTTTTTCGTCCTCATGTATGCTCAGGCCTATATTTGAAAACCCGGACCGGCCCGTATCCTCCGATCGAAAATCCCGGCCCGTTTTGGATCCCTACGCGGTTGAAAGGCCATGAAACGCGCACTAATGAAATCCAAGCGTACTCGAATTTCAAACTATAAAACGATGCCTCGTTCAGCTTAGATCGGTTTTAAAAAATATGCGGCCCCGCCTATAACGTACTATGCTATATATATATACTGAAAGTTAAAATATCTTGTTCAGTCAGTATGGTGCACTTTTTGTTTGGCGAAAAACACACGCCATATAACCGTGTGACTTAGGAATCTCGGTGTCTGTTTTCAAAATTGTCTTTAATTTTGTAAAATTTGAAAATTATTTTTGACATTTTAATGACCATCTACAAATCTTACCCTGTTCCACTAATCTACAGCCCGATACTTATTTAGGGGGAAAGGGTATGGCAGTTTTTACGGGCGAAAATGACTTTGTGGCAATAGGTATAACTCATTGTCAACATAATATTTCCCGGATATTTTTTTTTTTAAATTGAAAATAACATTTTAAAGACCACACCAATGTCAGTTTTATCATTGGATTTCATATTGCGGTATGAAAAAGTGAGTTCAATAAATGTTCAAAATGTACCTAAATATTTAACTTACCATTGGTCCATAGGTATGATATATCTTGGCATGGTACATCCTTTCCCTTTCCAACAAAAAAAATTTGAAATCTGGTAATGTACTCTTGGAGACATAAGCGTTCTTCCCGGACATGTACCATTTGCCCTCAAAAGTACTTTTTTTATACCAATTCTACCCCAAACTACCGAGAGTGAAATGTACCAGTTGCCCGTCAACATATGATAAAAGCTTATTTTAAACCGGATGTTCAACAAAACAAACGTCTTACTTCGCTACAGGGTAGGATTGAAAGACCTAAAATTTAGCGAATCAATTTCCACAGAGTTGGTGGAAAAGTCAAACCTATACCTGTCCGACTATATCGAAAATGAAGTCTTTCTACGTAACTATATTTGGTGAAGATGGAAATTTCGTTTTTTCTCTGTTTGGTATAATGTTTACTGTCCTCCCACTTCAATCGTATTGTTAATGGAAACGCAATAGTATAATACTTAATAGAATATTTGCAGTAAAATAAGAATGTAGGCGTTTATAATACGTACTTTGTCTTGTTGTATTTGCTGTTTGAGAGCGATAGCGCGTTTTTTGTCTTTGCACCGTTTGTTCTGGAACCAGACGCGTATGACCCGAGGACTGAGCCCGGTCATCTCGACCAGTTGCTCCTTCATGAGGGCGTCCGGCCGCGGGTTGGCCGAGTAGCACGTCCGCAACGTGTGCAGCTGCTTCTCGTTGAGCACCGTCCGGACGCGGGTCGGTTTCCCGTCCGACGAACCTTTGCCCGCCGAACCAAGCCGGCTGTTGCCCGGGCCGTCCGAGCCGGTCCGTCCCGAACACTTGTTCGAACCCGATTCCGACGAGTCTGGAAAAAAAAAAACCGACGCAATAATAGAATATTATTTAATATATTATGGACGGTATGCGAGGTGTGCTGGAAACGCATAATGAGACTATAACAACACGGTCCGCGATCTGGCGATACAATACACTGCTTGTTATCATTGTTATCCGTTTGTCCTTGCGGACGATTTAAAAAAGCCTCGACTTCACGCGGTAACTGTACGCGGTCTTAGAGGGCAGCAGAACTGTCCTTTTTATTTTTTTTGCGCGCGTTAACGCGAAAACGGACCTCAAATACCGTATATGTTTTGGTCTCGGCGAGTCCGCGGGTGTCGACCCGAGGAAAATCGCAACAAACCTATACAATAATCCTCATCAAGAGCGCGAGTTTTTCACATATGGTTTCTGGAGGGCCGAAAAGCCGCGGAACCCCGCGCGGGAGGAAGCCCCGACCGCGTCAAGAACTTTAACCGTTAGTCTGCCTAATACGTATTAACGACGTAAATCGCCCGGATAAAATAATAAACTCTGTACTACACCGTCACTCGTACGGAAAACCGTTTTTCCGCGACGAAATCGTATGCAATGTCGCATACGAGGGTACATATCCGGACGAGGGTTATCGTACCGGCGGCGGACTTAAAACGGACGGACGGGCGCCGAGATTTCGCGGGTTCGCGCGGGATTTTCGGGAGCGAATAAAAACGTTCCGGGGTGCCGCCGCCGCCGCCTCCACCTCCTCCGCGGTGTGTAAACATCGCACACCGTTCCCGGGGAAGACCGCCGCGCCGACAAGTGGTCCAGTTCCCATGGCCCCTTATCGCCGTAATAATATACCGACGCTATGCGTCTGCAGTGTTATCCCGCGGAGCCCGCTCCTCACCATAACCCTATCCGCGCGCCGTGGTCGCGGGGACTCGGCGGCGGTAGAAACAGAAAAAAAAAAAATCACCCGCGACAGCTGCGAAAATAATATTCGTTTTGGATTTCCGTCGCCGTCGTACTTCGTGCACCACTCTCTATATACCGTTGCGTGTCATGTATTATTATTGTTATATCGTATAGAGCGCTGCACGTTCGACAATGAGCTGCAGACTACGATTGCTCGCAAGAGGGGAAAAAACGATTGTGTGTGTTTAAAATATACATATATATACATACTATATTATATGCTTGTTAGCGTGCATGTGTAAATAAAAAAATGGAAAAAAAAAAATCTTTTATTTGTTCGACGAAATTAAAATATTGTATACGCACAGAAAGGGGGGTTTTGATTTTTCGAAAAAATCGCACCCGAGAAATAAGCTACTGCGATCCGAAATGTCAGCGCAAGGTGTTCGTTTCCCGTTTCTCGTCAAAAAACTACACAAATACGAGCAATGGCCGAACCGTATGTCCGTATAATTATCAAACGGGAAAAAGACCGCCAAGAAGGTCTCGTCAACACAATGGGGGAAAAAAAAATTGCAGCAGAATATATATAAATATTAAAAAAAAAAAAAAAAAAAAATAGTTTAATAATAATTTATAATTAGACGAATCCGCAACCCGATCGGAAAGAAACAGCCGAAAATATACGGAGGATGTTTGGAAACGAATTTGTACGACGGGTTGGTCTTAAAAGCCGTACCTCGAATAAAAAAAAAAAAAAAAATATTACCGTTATTACGGTTTTAACGCGCATTTTCGATTATTATGTGAATTACGAACGAGAAAGCGCGTCGCGTATAAAAATAACGAAGGGTTTGTGAAAAAAACAACGGATCTTGCGCTGTAGCTTTTGTTTCTCCCTTCCCTTCGGTATACGTTTTCCGCGTGTATATTTCGACGAAAATCGCGAGTATATACAGAAAAGTCTCTAAAAGGTTCTTTTTTTTTTTTTTTCATTGTTAACGCACATCCTTATATATATATATATAAAATGTCGGGAGAAAAAAACTACAAATACAAAATCCGAGGATTTAGTCGACGGGGAGAAAAAGTGAGTATATACTGCAGTGCGCCGGAATAAGTATATCTATCTATATATATACCTGTAGGTATATACGCTATATATGAGGAGTATTTTGCTTCAAAAGACTCCGTTTTGTGGGAACTTTTGTTTTTAAGCCTTTGCGCGAATACACCCGATGCCCGACTACGTTTTCTGTCGGCATTCTTCTTTTTTCGCGAGTCTCGTGAAATACATTTTTCACGCAAAACCCCTATTCAGACACACGCATATAATTATTACCTCGGCGCGTTTTAACTAAATATTTTTATGATACACTCTCGGCGATGTCCCGTGCGACGTAGAGTTTAGACGAATTCGGAGGGAGGGCAATTTTTTCACGCATTTTATACGGCTTTCTCTGCCGCTGCCGCAGATGGTTATCCCGTCGCAAACGTTGATCACTCGCCACGTGGTATAATATAAGTCCGAGTATACTTGCGCGTATAATTTTACATCGTATATAAATATACGATTTTTCAATACATATATATGCTCATCGTTGTTTACTCTCGAATGTTTGTTCGGCGGGAAGATAAAACCGGTGCGGGACCGCGGCTACCTCCTGCAGGTGTGCCTATGGATCAGCCGCGGCGGCGTACCTCAAACAACGCTTACCGACAAAAAAAACAAAAAAAAAAACAAAAAAAAAACCTACCGTCGGTACGCAGTATATTATTACCGATTACTGATTTTCGACGCGACATCGTAAATCTCAAGTCGAAATCGACGTGAATATTTTTATTGTATTATTCGAAAACAACCGCGATACCGTACGAACAGTAATCGGGGATTGTGGCGGCTACGGCACAAATGTGATTTCGAAGAAAATTTTACACGGACCGCAGTCACACGCGTCCGTACTTTCTGCGTCTGAATTTCGTTTCGGCCCGGTCCCCGGTCCCGGCGACCCGAAACCGGTGCGTCGGCGTTTCGCGATCAAGTCGATTCGTGTACAGTGGTTTTTGGCGCGGGCAAATTCGATTTCGGAAATCCTTATAAAATTTATACACGAACCCGCTAGTACGCATACGCTAATTTTGGAAATGCGCGCGTCACGCTCGTGTGAGTCGGAACGTAAACGATTAAGGGAAAAATTACACCGGACGAAATCGTACGAAACGTCATAAAATTTACCCGACGAAGGCGCGTTTTTCGCTATTTCTACCGGCCAGTGGAGCGGGCGAGGAGCGTGTGTGTGTGTGTGGCGGGAGGAGGGAAACGGACGGGTAAATTCGATCGGAAAAACGTACAACGGTACGTCGTATAGGTATAAAGGAGCGTTCCGTGTGATTTTCGCGGTGGAAACGGGTCGGATACCCTACACGACGTGCGTATATACGGAGTATACGCGGCGCAGGCGTGGCGGGGCGCCAGAGAAGTAATTGCACGCGGTCACAATAGTCGTTTTTTTTTTCTCTCATAGAACGGCTTTTTTTCTTCTTCGTGAAATTAATACGCGTGCAAAACGCGAACCGACGGTGCAATTAACGGCGGAATACGCGCGGTATCGATTTCCGAACGGTATTTGCAATCGGGAAACATCGATTTAGTGAAAATCCCGCGGTGTAACGAGCACGCCACCGTCTCGGCGCGGTCGTCACGCGCTACGCTAGTTAGTGCATATTATCCGGGGACGAGGGGATTACAAATCGCCTTGTAACACCGGGGTAATCTGTACGGTACACGAAACCGCGCTAATTCGATATCCGTTCGGTTTCCTCCGCGCCGCTCGTCATCGTCATGATAGCATAATAGATGATCGGGACGAAAATAAATAACGATGATTTTCGTATTACCGCGACGCGGTCGTCGTCGCGCTGCCGTCGACGGGCGGGAAGTGTAGGGACGGACGGCCGATTATTGAAACGTCAATCGCCCGGCCCTTGCGCGACGCCAAACTGAAAATTATCGCGTTTTAACCGCATTACCGACGCGCGAGTGGAAGAGTAATTTTCTCCTTTTTTTTTTTTTTTTCGCTCCGTTTGTGTTGTTGTTCTTCCGCGTCCCCGGGGACGGCGGCGCTGTCTCCCGCTCCGTATCCACCAGGACGGGCGGTGGCGGGGATGCGGGAATGCGGCGATGTGGGGTGTGGAGGGAAGAATGGAAACAAAAAATAAAAATTCCTCCCCGGGGAAAACCGACGACGGACCGAACGCGCGCGCGTGCGACGTTGCGGTGTTTTTTTCAATTTCTTCGGGGGGTAGGGGGGCCGAGTGCGGTTTTCGGAGCGGGCGGACGGTCGGACGGTCGATCACCGGGGCCCGGCGGTATAGTGACGCGACGGAAAAAGAAAATAAAATAAACGCGAATCTCCGAGGGTCCGGGGCTGTAGCGTCGAGTGCGCGCCGCCGGAACCGTTTGCGTTCGAAAACCGCCGTTCCGTGACCGTGGCCCTGGTCCCGGTCGGGTTTGCGCACCGCCAGTTTACGTACGTATATTTACTGCACAGGCGGGCGGCCACGTGACGGTTTTATTATTATTATTATCGCTCTATCCGCACACACACACACACATATAATAAAAATAATAATAATAATAATAATAGTAATAATAATAATAACAATAATGATAATACCGCGCGTTCCCCGCGCCGCCGCGATAGCGTTCTCGGTCCCGAACTCGACCCGCGCCGGGTAATAATAATAACGTTACCGCAAACTCTTGAATACGTAACGCGCCGCGCGTTAACCGCCGTACCTATACGTTATACGACGTCGCGCGCGGGCGTACGCGGTATACATTATTGTAATGCATAGGTATCGTGTTACGCGGGCGAAATTTTTACGGGGTATTCCCCGGGCGACGACGACGACGACGACGACATAACCGCTATAACCGCTATAAAATACGCGACCCCCTCCCCACCCCCCGTAAAATACCGCGCCGAGCGTGACAGTAATTATTGTTATTATTATTATTATTATTATTCGAGTTTACGACGATGGCGCGTTGTCGATCCTCGCCGTCGTGGGCCTTTAAACGTTCGCGCGTAAGAGTGTACGCACTGTAGGCACAGTGCCGGCGTTTGGACTGGGAAAACGGGACACAGGTCCGGGGCCCCGCGATTTTTTTTATGTGGGCCCCGCGGTACATCATTACGCAGACGTACGATCGTTAGTTACGATAAATTTGTCTGGGGCCCCCGCATAACCTAGCGCCGGCACTGCGGTTGTGAAAATACGCCGTAGAATTTATCGGCCGGCGCGTGTTACGACCGACGGGAATTTTCGAACGCCAGGGAAATATGTAGCGAATAAGGACCGCGAATAAATCGCAAAATCGTCTTTTTTTATAACACGACTCGACTGCGGGGATTCGGTACGTTAAAAGCCGGATCCTTGAAATAAAAAAAAAAAGTCAATTTCTAATCGATACTTTTCACCGTAATATTATATACATTTCGATATTACGTTACTCGTATTTTTTTTTTTTTTTTTTTTTTCGGAACTTTTAAGACAATGGGGAGAGAGGGTACAGTCGAAACAATCTTGGAACGAACGCCGGACGAGAAAATGCTCCGGGGTCACGTGAGAGGTGGAATAACGACCCGGATAAGGGAACATTCGCCATTTATAAAGGTAATAAATAAGCGTCCGTTGGTTCGGGTCGTGCACATCGTACCAAACCAAATGCATTTATTTTCGCGTCCACCGTATCCGTAGCAATCGGATTGCCGACGCGACGGCCATTTGCAACCAGTGGCGTAACTGTAGAACTTCTAACGCCCGTGGCAAATATTGTATAAAGGCCTATAAGAAAAAAAAAAGATAAAAATCCATTCGAAAAAGGACTTTACTTGTCCAATAGTGCCTCAGGCCCTGATTTTGGGCGCCTAAATATCACGGTCCCGCGGCCCATTGCCCGTCATGCCCCTCTATCGCTACGCCACTGTTTGCGACGGTACGACGTTATCGGCAAGAATCGGAAAATTTGTCTCTCCGAGAAATCCCGTGCCAGAAAAAAAGGGCCGACACGTGCGATCCGTCCGCTACAGATTACTGGGCGCACTTGACGCAGAACTAATAATGCAAAGGATTCCAAAATCCGTTTGATATGATCCATCCGATGCGAACCTATTACGAACCTTTGTTGATCAACTTTGTTAAGGCTGATACATTCGAACAATTCGTGTTATTCTTGGTATTGTTTTCTCTTCGGCACCTGTGAGCCCCCTCTCCTCACGATTGTATATAGACGCCGGGGCCCGCTTTCATTATGCATTCGGGTTTTGCGGCACTATCGGCGCCCTGGTACGCTAATTTTTTATGCGGGCTCTAACGCTACTGTTTAAAAAAAAAAAAAAAAATATATCAACAATATAAAAATGAAATTATATTGCTGATTCATATAGAATACAATTGGATTCAAATTTTAATTATAATACTTTTGTTTTCTGTTTCGAGTTACATCGACAATATGCAATTTAAAATACGTAGGAAGTTAAATATTCTTCGATGTAGGTGTTTAAAGTAATTTATAATACATTTCAGCTTAATAATTCACAAAAAATATAATTTAAAAAAGTCATGATACTTTGATTGAGATAATGGAAAAAAAATAGGTAATTTTCTATAATAATGTCTATAATGGTTGATCCGGCTCTAGATATTTAGTGACAACTGAGTGCAAAGTTATAGACGCCGGTGAAGAAGAAAGAAATAGTGGTCCAAAATGTTTTCATCGAGTGAAATTTCGGAGGAAGGGCGTGGAAGACACCACGCCCGGCCGGGTTTGATTTTTTTTTATGCATTATCTGACTTATCCAATAATTATTCGAATTAATTATAATTAATTATAATCGAACCCCCGAAAGAATAGTGACACAAATCGAAATACGAAAATATTGGAAAATTGATTAAAATGTTGCGAAAATGCAGTTATCAAGCAACACCGCTCTAAAAAAAGATCTCCCCTAATTTATCACAAATTTTTTGGCGTAAGGATAAAACGTTACCGTAGTGGTAAAATAAATCGTAAAACGAGAAAACCGTATAGCAACATAAGATATGATAAGATATGATAAGTAAAAAAAAAATAAAGATTTTATAAATACGCGTTTATTTTTCGCATGTATTAAAATACAGTATTCGTTCTCGCTATTCATATATATCCTTATGTATTCAGAGGAAGGGGGAAGGGAGGGGCCTTTTCGTCGATTTTTAATTTTTTTTTTTACTTATCGTTTGCTCTTACACGGAAATTAATAATAGTACGGAGAAATTCGTCGGCGTATAAAAACAACGGGGAAAAAAAATGTTTCCTGCACAAAATCAATATAATATAGCCGCGGCCGGTGCTTTTCGCCCCATCCCCTCTCGCTCGTTTCTCTCGTAAACAACCCCCATTTTCCTCCTCCTACCCCCCCACACAGTAATTAACATTATATTCTAATGGTTCGCCGCCGCCGCCGTTAATGGGCCGGACTTTAATGAGCTGCACCGGCGCGGCGCTGAAAAAAAGGGGCCTAAAAATATTCTTTCTCGTTATGTTTCTTGCCGCACGGCTTTTGGAAATGTATACACATATACCTGTATATATTTTTTTTTTACAACATTCCGTGATGTATCACACTCCGAGTACCTCTGTATATAATATACCTGTATATAATACTCTCGTTCGTTGTGTATGTACAGTAATAACAACAACTATAATAGTAATAATAATATAACGTACCGGGAGTTTACAAGAAAAATAATAATAAACCGGCCAGATTTATTACGTCCATATAAAAAAAAAAATAATAATAAAAAATAATACTATTATAATAACGCGGTACAAATATCGATCATAAACCGCGGAACGCGCATTTGCTTAGCCGGGGGTTCAGAATCGTATTGATCATTACAAATTTACAAGCGTATCGATGTCGCATATGTTAACATACGTAGTGTCTGGTCATACAGGCATAACTAGGGGAGTTCTAGGGGGTCTTAAACACCCTCGAAAAAACCCAATAAGTTTTTTATATATGGTAACGACTAAATATTTCATTCATGTATTTCATAATTAATGAGCGGAACGAAATAAAGATTTTCTACAGACAATGCGTGTATGAAAAATAATGTTAGAATAATAGTTGTGACAAATTGTCATACACAAAATTGCAGTTAATGAAATGTATAGTTGCTTATTGTAAAATTCGTGTAAAGAGGATTACGGGGAAATAGTCCCCGTAGGTCTTCGACGTGTCCATAATTTCATCACCGCCAAAGATGGTAGTCAAGTTTCATCTATGTGCTTGGTTAAGGGGATCCATGACGGTTTTCTGAATTTTCTAAACATATTGTAAATTTTAAAAGATGTTTGTTTTTTAATTATTTCCTTTTTATTTAATTTTATCTATTCTACACCGACTGAAACCCGTTTTAGAGGAACAGGCGTATGGTTTTTTTTTTACGGACAAATAAATAAGACATTTTCGGCCGAAAAGCCAGACAAAAAAAGCACATTGGCGCATGTATAGGAATTATTGTGTTTAACGGATTCGATTAAAAACGTATTATATTTTTTGTATTGGAATCATATGTATTTTTATAATTTTTTAATCTTAATTGAAAAAAGGACGGACATACTTACGCACATGGAGTCAGCCACTGTTAAAGGTGGAAAGTTAGGAAGTTAGGATACAGACGAGAGTTTAATGTATATCTTAACGATAAACCATTGCTAACGATTCTGAACGGAGTTCAGTTGATAGTGTTACGTTGTCAATATTTGTATATATGTAATATTATGATTAAATGATAACAACAATGTACTCTTCTATGACAATAATGATTGTTTTAAAAAAAAATTAAAATAACAAAAACTTAATGATAACAAAAGATAAATAAAAACAGTTGCCAATGACAACCTTATTTTTAATCTTTCAATCTTTTTTAACCTTAAGAATCAGGTTTTTCTCATTATCTCAAATATTAATGAGAATTTCAAAAAATCACCTCTTTAAAGTACCATTCAGAGAACATTTTTTTTTAGAGAAAGTGTTACTTGATAATTGAAATAATTTTTTAGGTAGAAAGTGTTCACATAAAAAAAAAAAAAAAAAAAACATATTTGTAAAACCAATATATTCTTCGCTAAACTCAGAATCTAAAATGTGAATTTTTTTACTATTCCCAGCAAAACAATCGAATGGGTCGTTTGGAAAAAGGAATGTGTCAAAATTGTGTAAAAATGAAATCCCCAGAAATCTGAACTCTGTTAACAAAATTATTTGTTTTGTCTATTCCGTAAAATTTGCATTTCTTGAAACGTTCCTCTTTCCAAAAAACCGGTTCAACTAAACATCTAATCCCGACACGATATCCTAAGTAAAGAATCTAAACAATCACAATCCGCTTTCAAAATTTGAATTAGTCAAAAACAGTTCATACTGCATGTTGTATCTGATGGCTTGACCTTTAAGTCTCAATCGACTAAAATATTATACAACATTGCCGATTCCCTCGAGTAAAATCGAAACGCGGTTTATACAATTTTTGCACATTATTATAAACAACCGAACGAGTGGAACCGACAAAAGAGGATTATTGGACTAACTGTGATAAATTATGCGAGTTATTATACACTCGCACAAGTCAACGTCGTAATTATACGCTTATTTTTATTTTTTATTTTATTTTTTAAACCGCAATATCGTCGTCACGTATATAAGCAGATTATCATATCGCATTGCATTGAGTGTCGTACGAATTAAAAAACAAAAAAAACAAAAATACGAGAGAGAAAGAGAGAGAGTCGATAGTTATAATAATATTATATAGGAATCATTTTTTGTCGGAGGTTAACATACTATCTTGTCATACTGCAGAGTGATGACCACCAGCATTCGTTCGCGCTACAATTATTCGTAAAAAACCTGGGGGGGGGAGAGCGTTGTATTTTGAACGATCATTTTGTAGGGAAAAAAACCTGTTATCGTGGCCAAATAAATGATCATTAACGCAGCTTTATAAATAATAATCTCTTTAAAAATCATAGTTAGTCCGAAAAAATACGTTTTCGATACAATGGCCGAGTTGCACAAACGTTCTGTGAACATTTTTCATGGGCATCTGTATATTACAGACGCTAGTAAATTACAATATAATGATAACAATGATAATCGGATAAACTAAACCATTTATATTTAATAACCCTGAATCACGGTTATTTTACTCGAGTAGATAACCAAGACCTGAACAATGATAAGTAATACAACTGTGGCATCTTTGTGCCAAAAAAAAAACAACACATTTTATTATTTTGTTATTAGCCATTGTAGGTTAGTATCTGAATCGCTGATTGAAATCTACATCATCAAACTCAATCAGGGGATTCGATCTATCCCGGATATATTTCGGCCTCGGTAATGTGGTCATCGCATCGATAATAAATTCATCATCACTTGCAGATAATGATGAGGATTAAAAAAAAAAAACTATCAGAAATGTCGGCAATAATAACATTGATAAACTGATAATATCGATCTGTGAATCGTTCCGCGCAAGGAGACACGGATACGAATTCGGTTCTGTAAATTATAGTCACTTGCGGGTCTGTAAAAAATACAGAACGTTCGAGCAACGTCCCAGCTTATTTACAGATTTGTAAGCGCGCTAACGACGGTTACCGTTGCAAAGGACGTTTGTGCAACGCGGCCTGAAATTAAAAAAAAAATCAAAAACAAAAAAAAAAATTGTTTTCGTGCCCCCGACGATGATGTCTCGCGGTATTTATTCCGGTCGACTTTAATTTGCGTCTCGCGTGTACGCGTAAATAGGTACGGCCGAAATACGTAGCGCCGCCGTCGAACGCATTAAAAGGTCGCGCGAATCGAAAACGACAAACCGGGGAAAAAAAAAAATATCAAACGGCACCGGGACGACGTACATTATTGTACACACAATAGTTAACTCGATTTACCAGAATGTAATTTCATTATACACGCGTACGCGACATTATACGCGTCCCCGGGTTAGACGCGGGCGTACGAGCGTAGAAAAGCCGAGTTAACGGCCGTAAACGCCGTCGCGGTGAATATCGTCCGCGCCGCGTTGGATATATATAAATAGGGTCTGTTCGGCGGGATAAATAGGGTTCGTTTAGCGGTACCGAACAGTAAAGCGCGCGCGTCGGCTTCCGCCGCGTGAACGGGGACGCGCGATAGAAACGCGGCGTCGGGTGTTTTTGTCGTGACGGGCGGTGGGATAGCGGCGGGGGCGGCGGCGGCGGCGGTCGTTGGCCGACACAAAAACGACTTCTGTCCGCGCCACCCCTTAAGAGAACCATCCGAAAACGCTTTTAACGTGATTAAACTTACCTCTCTCCCCCCGAAAGCGGCGGCAACTCGGGTGTGTGTGTGTGTGTGTGTGTGCTTTACACGCGTACATAACGTATTTATTATTATTATTATTATTATTTTTTTTTTTTTGTCGAGTCCCCGTTGACGCGTAATCGATATAACGTGTACTGCAGTGCATACGCGCGGTACACTCGGACGCGCCGGCGGTCGTATATCGCGCGCCGATGACGAGCTACGGGGGACCGCTCCCGCCGGCCGAGACAACAACGGCGCGTGTGCAGGTGAACGGGTTTTTTTTCGCGCGTACGAAACGCGCCGGGACTTCGCGACGAATAATAACGACCGTCGCGATTTCGACGCGCTGCGCGGTGTACAAATATTAACGCTGTCCGAGAGCGCCGGCCGAAAGCGTCGCGGATTCGAGATTATTTATTTAACGTCACTTTTACGGGAAATCGAATTGTTTCGAAAATGTATAATTTACCAAACGTGCCGCCGCGGTGAATGTGACGGACGCATCGGCGCTGGATTAGTCGCGTGTTACCTCGCTCCGGGGCGACGAAAGCGGTCGAATACGAAAAAAAAAATCACCCGTTTGGGACGTTCGTTGTGCGATTGTATATGCATCATAATAATAAACGATTTTTTACATAGGGTCCGCGGATTCAAATGCCTTAAAAACTATTATCGAAAATGTTCTGGAAAAAAAAAAAATAACCAAAAGTGCCTTCAAGCGGAATAACGCCTTTTATAAATAAATGGCCAGCTAGAAACATCTCTAAAATTGAGGGTGGGGGGAATAGTGGACAATGCGCGTGATAGTGACGGCCGTTCATAAAGATAAGATCGAGACGTTATAGAAATCGTAATAATTAGAACGACTGGCAATTTGTATTGAAGACTCTTTAATATATTAAGTACAATAGGAAAGTCAAAAAAAAGTTAAAAAGTTGTTTTGTAGGTAATAATTACTTTAATCTCGATCGATTTGTTTAAATTCACGTTGCATGGGATATCTGTATTTCAATTTGAAAAAATAATTTTTATTGCAGAAAATTGGTTTTAGGAAAGCGGTATTAAAAAAAAAAAAAAAAATTGAAATAATTCCCGACACGATTTATTACGATCATTATTTTCATCGTACCGCGGTCTCACAACGAATTTTCACCAGTCATCTCTGTAACCGTCGTCAAAATCTTTCAGTTTGGCCAACCTCTTATCAAAGCGTCCACATCGCAAAGAAATTTTCCCGATCGGGTTCTGCTCAAACACTATTCGTGTAATAGTATCGCGTACCTAATTTAATAAATTCCTTTCATCCGTATACGCTGTTGTTCCCATAGTATAGTTTTTTGGTTTTTCCTCTTCCCCGTGCTTCCCGCGATTACGGCGCGGCTTCCTTTATACCGGTTCAAGGATTTTCCGCGATATTTCTCGTTCGAGTTATTGTAAACGGAACGCGCAACTATCAATCGCAATTATCAACCGAGTTAGAGAATAATACGACAGTGTAACATGCCCCACGGATTCGGACTCCCCGCCAACTAGGCGACGCGATAAAAAAATATATACGTAAAACGATTCGCGACGCGGGGGGTCGGAGGATACGTGTTTATCGTGCACGTGAAACGGTACATAATATACCGAGATTGGGGTGGACGGTGTCCTGCAGCGAACGCCGCCACCGCCACGACCGTGTTTCCATTAGGCTAATGACTCGTCATAGAGTTAAGCACACACGTATATACGTATTGTACACTGTCTATCTGCTCCACTCACCTCTCTCTGCACACGCACCCTTTACGCACTTTGACCAAAGTTTTGTTTGTGCACACCCTATAAATACATATATATATATATACTTGAAGCACCGCATCGCCAAAGTTCTATACGTGAAACGCCGGGGCGGCGTTTTGTACATAAAGAAATTACGCTCTCGCCGCCCCCTCACCTGCACACGGCACACACGTGATTGTAAATACTCGACCGTGTCGCGGTTTCGACGTTTTTGTTAGCGAGTTCGTATATTTTTGCAGTATAGGTATATACACGAGGTGTGACGTCAAAAAGTTCGAATCGCAGGCCGACGGACCGTCGGAGAGCAGTCGTAGGATTGATATCGCATGTTGTCTTCTGTGACTTTTTCCAAACGCGTCTGTGCGTTTCATAGATTCTCAATAAACTTCGTGTCGTTTTCGTGTGACCGATATTCGTGTGAAATACGTATTGGCCATTTCGCAACGGATCCAAAAGAGGAACTACTGTTGACGAGCTCTTTCAGAAGGCTTCGGAGAGGATTTTTTTTCTTCCGTTTTGATGACAGAACTTTACGGTTGGCAGAGACATGCAACATTCCGCAATGCTCATGCCAAAATAACGTTTCGACAGAAAAACTGCAGATGCGCTGAATGTTGGCAACAAAGTTATCCGTATTATAACTTAATGATCAAAATGGAAGAAAAATATTCTCCAATCCTCTCCCAAAAGCTTACCAATTTGTTCTCCTTTCGGATTCGTTACAAAATCGCTAACCCACATATTTTACAAAAAACGTCAGTTACATTAAAACGAAGAAAGTTACATAAAAAGTCTATACATAGGTGCTCACAGAATAAGCATGCACTGATATCACTGCTCTCCGATGCTCCGTTAGCATGCAATTCAAAAAACATTTGGAACTCTGTGATCACACTTCGTATATGTAGAATATTATGTGTTTTCACACACATTGAATGCGATAAGAAAAAAAAATATATATTTCGGCGATTACATACGCAATAAAGTGACGTAAACTAGTGCACTTCAGTGGTGTGAGAAAAGGGCGATTATTAGAAACCTGCGGGGAATAAGACGAGATGGAGTTGTCAACTCACCGGAATTGGACCCTTCGTTGTGGTGCAACGAGTTGGTGCTGCTGGTGTTGTGGTCGGCCAGGGCGGTGTTGTTGTTGTTGTTCTCGTTGTTCTGCAACTGGACGGCTATTTTGCTCTTGGCGCCACTGACACCGCCACCGCCGCCGTTAATACTCGGGTGATGGTCGTGGTCCTGTTTGCACAGCAGCGTGTCGTCGCGCAACGCAAACTCGTCGCCGGGTATGAGCTGTCTGCTGCACGCGTTGCACCTGAAGCACTCCATGTGATAAACTTTAGTCTTGGCCCTCATCACGAGTTCGGTCCTGTCGAAGCTCAGGTTGCACTTATCACATTTGGTGCCAAATAATCTGAAAAACGTCATCGCGAAGAGCTATTTATTATATTAATGTAAATATGACGGTTTTATATATTATTTTTAACAAAAACGTATCATTGAATAACACGATGAAACATTGACAAGTGGCGATTTTATGAGATATTAAGAGTCAAACCGAAATTTAAGATTAAAAGTAATCAAATTAAAATATATGCATAAAATATAGCAATACTCTGCAGAAACCCTGCAATTCTGCTATTTGCGGCTGGACGGCAAAAGTATTAGTACGTTTTACAAAATCAAACCCCGTCATCACGCATGCTCTAAAATCAGGGGTGTTATTGTGCGCGTACAAAAAGTTTGCAATAGGTATGTTTGTATTTGATGTTTAATTTAAGTACAATTTAGTAATGAATTTTTCCGTCTCAATATCTCAAAACATTTTTTTCTTTTTTATATAAAAATAAAATGTATAATGTGTATGCAATGTAAATATAAATGTATGTACTAGCAATTTACCATTGTATTTTTCTTACCATTAAACAGAAAATGCACCTGGTGATAAACAATATGGGAAACTAAGTATATTAACTGTAATCTAGGTACCTACTATAGGTAAATTACATGTTTAATGTTATTATTCTATAGTTGGACTGGGTAAGAAAGGCATACAAGAATCTTAAAAAAAAAAAAACAAAACAAAACAAACGGATATATTTCGCACAATGGGTGGGCCACTGTTTTAGGTGAGAAATTGAGATGGTAAAAGGGAAATTTAATGTATACTTGTATGCAACGATAAATCATTGCTAACAAAAAACGATTCTGGACAAAGTCAGTCATACATGTTTTGAAAGGCCATAATATTTACGATATGAAAATAATACGTTTCGTACGTTTTTCCATTTATTATTACCAACAAATAACTTTTAGTAAAAAAGTTGTTCACAGGAAAAAAAATCAAAATAAACATCATTGTAAAATCAATAAATTCTCCGCCCCTCTCAGAATCTGAAATAAAAATGTAAAACGTTAATTATATAATATTTATATTATTATAATAGTAAATTGAGTGGAAGTTAATACGGAAGTTATTCGCGCCAAAATATGTACGTAGAAATGTATAAAACGTATAGAGTTCAGGTATTTATACTATACCGTATTATATATATGTTATAATTATAACCCTGTCTAAAATTTAATTAAATATAATTTGAATTATACTGTTTTTGTATACAACTATTTTGACCAATGAAATGTATTGGATTTGTGAATTCTTTACAATTGTGATTTTGGAACACCCGAAACAGTACATATATACTATAACAAATACAATATATTTGTCGACGTTCTGCGATTATATTACGATGGTGATTACTCGTCAAAAATGTTTGCCGATGATATAATGCTATTATCGTGTAATTGACGAATTCGAAATTGATTCGATTAAGACCGCGAAAGTGTTCTGCGTCAAACGTACAATTATTATTGTTGATTACATTAATACATTTTTTTTTTTTATTTAAGTAGAAAAAAAATGATGGATGACAAGTACAAAAAAAAAAAAAAAAAAAAAAAAAAAATGAGTCGAGAAATACACAAAAGTACCTACCAATATCATTAAATCGTAAACTCCTATCGTTTCCATTAACTTCGGTTTTCATCGGGGTATATATTAGAAAGAATATTATTTTTCTTTTGTGCAATGTTCTATATAATATTCACGTTACACGATTATTTGAAGTTCAAAGAGTTGTATATAAAAAAAAAACTTTTCCGCACAAATAATATTGCAACGGTAATAATGATAATATGTTCGCAATAATAAGAATATTACAGCGTTTGATCTCGTGGGGTTTTTTTTCTATCATTCGTTACGCGCTTTGGCCATTATATATAATCAGTGGCGCGATCAGGGGGGATGGGTAGGCGTTACATGTTCCTTCTATCGGTTTAGAAATACAACAAATATATGAGTATGATATTTGTTTAGTAATTCTATCTCGAAATCATACATTTCAACCAAGTTATACTAGGAAAACAGCTCGATCTGTTGAACGAAAATTGACTTATTTGGATAATACACTTAATACAGTTCGAGTAATATTACAGAATCCGTTATGGACACCGAAACGGACGGGACAATTAGCGGGAGACACGCTAGATTATTGTGGCGAGATATTTTTTATCGAATTCTTTTGCGCGTCTTCTCTTGCTGCAGCAATCGTCGAGTGCGGGCGTGTAAAAAATAAACGTAAACTGAAAAAAAAAACCCGAACAGTATTTGACGGGTCGACTTCGACGAGGCAAAAAGAAAAAAAAAAAAGCGTAACGAAGGCTAAACCGTCGTCGTCGCCGTCGTGGCGCGCGTTCGTCATTGACAAGTGCTGCGCGTCGACGGCGTACGGCGCGACGAGAAACACGCGGAAGACATCGGATCTCTTCGGCCACCCAAAGAGATTACTTATGCGCATAGCGTATAATAATAATATTTTTAAAAATATTTCATATAAACAACACGTCGCCGGCTCTCGCAATTAGCGCGTTTCGAAAACATATTTTCGTGATGCGTGTTGTACACGCGTAAAAAGAAGGTAAAAAAAAAAACCTCGAAAAACGCACGTGTGCCGCACACGATATTCCGGCGGTCCCCGCACAATAATATTATATTTTTAATATTTTTCTAAACCGGACGATACCGCGACTACTGTACTTACGCCGCCACGGTAAATAAACACGACGCTTCTTCGTACGGGAGTGCGAAAAAAAAACTGTATACCTCTACGGATAATCGTTTTAACACGCGGCTCGAATTTATAATATATCATATACACGCGTATACACGAGAGTGTGCGGTATAATGGATATTCTCTGCGGTATACTATATAGAATATACGCGAGACTTCGCATACTCTTGTACACAGCTGACTCGGATTTAAAAATATAAAAGGCAAGACTGCAGGTATTACGATGAGTGTATATAATAATAATATAAACGCCGAGCAACGGTATAAAAGTTTCGCCGGGTGACGTCCTTTTAATGGCTTAGCGACCCTCATATAATAACAATATTATTATTATTATTATTATTATCATTATTTGCGGGGTTCTAAAATTTCATAAAAGTTGCGTGAAATATTTTATCCCGATGAAAACTAAAAAAAGACGCATATTGCGTTTATTTCGAAATTCAAAACTTTTATAGCAAATACGCGGCAGACATATCTACAGGAATGGTCCTATTTTATTTAAAAATGTTTAACATCAAATCGAAAACGTCTACACTTCGCGGGTTTTAGAAAATAGCTCAATCAGTTTTCATATTTGACGTTATATATAGATGTATGTTTATTGCACAAGGCCAATTTGAATAAAGGTGATAACATTTAAAATTTAAAGTGAATCCAAAGCTACAATAATATTAGTCAGTATTTCGACTAAATAATACATTTTACAAAACCGAACCTACACAAAATATTAAAATCAAACATGTATTTTTCAATATTTAATTGGAAATTTCAAGTGAAATATTTCTTACTCATAACGCTAATTATTACATATAAATTACTAGCCGTTATTACCCGGCGTTTATAACAGAGTTCGGTAATAAAGATAATCCGAAAACAAACAGCCCGTCTGGAATGCGTATACATATTTTATATAAGACGATAATATTTTTGTAGCCAAAATTTCACTTCCAGGTATCAAGTAATTCATGAACAAAATTATTCACAAATTTCGAGAAAAGCTCTTTCATTTAATAAAGCTTCACGTAATAATAGTCGAATATAATATGTTTCACATGCAACATGCATATTTTGTAACGATCACCAATATAGAGTATTGAACACATAAATTATATATAAAAATATATAATTTTTTAAGCTTTACGAACCGTTTAGGCTATTTGATTCTAAAAACATGGAATACCACAACACTTTTCCTATATAAGTTAGGTCAAAGTTTCCGTTCCAATCTGTAGTTTCAACTCCTTTAGGTTTTTTATCGAGTCCAGCTATGTTTTCTTTAGACAAACCCGTGATGATATTTTTCAACGAAATATATATAAACTTAGACGAAAAAAATAATAATATTTTTTTTTTAAAGAGAAAATTTACGAGTGGCCTGTAAGGGGTTGAACTTCGGGAGATAAAAAATAACAACGGCTTCTCTCTTGTTTTAAAAGTCAAGTATGAAAAGCTCATAAATATCGTAATGAAACTATAGAATTTTACGGAAGGAGAGCTATTTAATAAGAGAAGAATACTATAATATGTATGGGTATTAGAGCAAATCAATTATTATATTAAGTTATTTTTACGTTACATAGAATTTTTCTGTTAAAAAGAATTTCGGTATAAAGAGATTTCACTGTATTATGATTTACATAATATATAGGTCATAATTGTAGGGAAATATTTTTTCGATACAGAAATATGGCTGTACACAAATCTAAAACTATATGGTTTTATAAAAAACTGCGTCGACAAAATATAATACGTATGTTTTCGAACAAATATTATTTTGATTATTAACGATTCCGACACGATATTTGTCCGATAAAATAATATTGCCGACTCTACAGAAGAAAAAACGAGCGCGCACACGCACACGCACACACACACAAACACACATACATATATATATATATATATATATATATATATATATATATATACGTACACATAACTTTGGCGACGTTCGTGTGACCCTCGGAAATAATAGAATGTGGCGTATATATTATATAAATATATATATATATATGTGCCTATATTGACACATTGTCATCTGTCGAGGAAGGCCCTGTAGCCGATTTATTTACTCAAAGGGAGAGAATCGGGTATGAGTACCGTGTAAACATCGGCAGGCATTCGAAAACAAGCGGCGGAGGCGTGCAGATGCATTTGACGTTCGTCACAAAACGAATAATATAGTAGTAAACGAAAAAAAATAACCCCGAAATAAAAGATCGAATGACTATAATATAATATGCGTATGAAGAAATTAGCAAAAAAAAAAAAAATAAAAACGTATATAATATTGTTCACTCTGTTTACAAGCGGAAAATATATATAATATAATGCGACCGTATATTTTCTTTTCAAAAGAGAGAAACTTTTCCTAGAATTAAAAAAAAAATCCCGATATAAATACACTTAAGACGAAAAGACGAAAACAAAAGAATTTTTTTAATACGGGTACAAAATAAATGTTGCGAGTTCAACTTTACAATTCGTACCTATAAAATCGGTAATAATAATGTATGATGAGCCAAAATTCTGAACTTTGAAAAAGACTGCAGAGGAATTAAGAAAAAAGGGACTGTTGAAAGGGAAATTTTAACGAGGATATACATTATGAGTGTTGTAGTGATCGCCTCCGCGAACAACTGTATATGGGAATGTTGGAAGAGATTTAATGCATCATGAGAATTGTAAGAGATCTATATATTATGTAGCAAAGATGTTTGGATTGTTATTAGTTTGAAAAGCCGTAACCGAAGAACAAAACAAATGAAGAATGATAAATATTATTGGCTCACGAATTCCCGAGTGAATTATCTTGATTCTAGTATAGGGAAACCGTGGCCTATATAGAAATGGACTGATAAAGAGAGAAGTGTGAGGACAAACATTTTAAGAAAAAGATAACATACAATGTATAACTAATCTTTACGGCTTAGGTCCTTTAGGTATTATAGATAATTGCTTTCTAACAATGTTGGTACATTAAACGACCCGAGTCCATCATGATCAAGTTTGTAATTCATATCTAATCCAACTACATCCTATGTAAGTTAGCACGTACGAATCGGGGGATTATTTGGTTGTAAATGTATTTTCAGAAAAATATTTCTTTGGAATATAAAATCGTGGAACGTAATAACCCGGAAACCAATCGTTGATTTCGTAAAGTAGACGTATTCAAATCATCGAATTTTCCCCCTGTGATCTAACCAACGTGGTTGTTGATAACAAATCGAGAGTTATTTTGTTTATTATTGAAATTCTAAAATTCGTAAAACGAGCGAGTAAAGGCGGGCGAAGTCCCGCAGATGAAGCAATTGAAAACATGTTAGACTGGGAACCGCATTGATTTTTACTAAATTCCCTCTTTTTACATTCAGAGTTTTTTATCTCCCGAAATGTTACATTCAGCGAGTTTACGTTCCATTATTTTAATTTCCGAAATTGTTCAGCCCTCTTACAGTATCAAAAACTATCAATTACGCCATATTATTATAATAGCCAATGTGTAGTATAATGTGGGTATTATATACGGAATCACTTACCTGACATAGTCTAATTTACAATAGGTTTTCCCGTCTCTCACGAAACAGGTACAATGTTCGTCCAAAAACTGATGGCACTCGGCGCACTTGAGGCACGCCGCGTGCCACTCCAAGTCCGGGGCTACCTTCAAGATATACTGGTCGTTTATCGCACCGCCGCAGCCCACACACAGGCTCAGCCGTCGCCGTTCTGAAAAATTTACCAACAAAACACCTGATTTTAAATAAAATCTATACGCAGTTCGTGTCAAATTGAGCAATTTTTATATACCTATAAAATGAAATTAAAAACGTATGTTATTATGTTCGCCGCAATTTTCAAAATACATTAGGCATATAATCCACACTTTTACTGTTCTTATTAAAAAGAGCTGTTTTGAGCCATTTTAAGGACCGATGATGATTTATAATTTGAAGAAAAAGACAAAAGTTGGGAATAAGTATAGGATACACAAAGTTATATAATTTTTATTATAACTCGAAATTGTCAAACTCCACGTCTAAAAAAAAAAGGCATTATTAGTATTTTGTATAAATCTCCAGTCTCTACGAAAAAACAATATCGAAAATAACGAATGTATAGCCGTTAAAGCTGTAAATTTGTCCATTTTTTCTGATCTTTCTCAATTATTACGAAACTTATTGGATAATAAAAAAAAACCTCAAAAATACATCAACTATATAGATCCAAAATGCTACAAAAGATCTCAATTGTCATTTTTTGATTGCAGCAAGATTTCTAGTAAAAAAAAGTCGTAAACAGACGAGCAAAAAAAGGCACACACACTATTGTAAAACTAATTTAGAATCTAAAAGCGTTTTTTTTAATTTCATTTTTTATCGTATACTCGCGGTACTTTGCAGGTACCTATATGTATATTATATTTTCTTGTGGTATACACGCGCCAGTGTAATATTATTTATAATAATTATGTTTCGTGATTTATTTTCTCATTTCGGTTTTAACACGTTATGTACCACAGCGTACACCTATACACATAAACGTTAAAATAAAAAAATAAGTCAGTGTATAACATTTCCTTTTCGGCATAAATCTTCACACGCGGTTTCCTTTTTTTTATATATATATATATAATATACACTGTATGACCTATAGGCATACGATTATATTGTTTTATTAAATACCGCTCATAGGATTATAAATAAAAAAAAAAAAAACCGTCAGTCATCATCAACGCCCGTGTCGGCGTGTATTAAAATTGCACGCGCATATACACGTACACGACGTGTACGAGCTGTAATATTATTATTTTAATACCCGTAAAAATATCTAATAAATCGCGTGCTCGCGACAAAACGCTAATTTTGTTTACTTTCAAGTCGTACCGGTGCATAATATAAGACACGCGTATATATTTTAATGTATAATATTGTACAGATAAACTTTTTGGTTTTCGTATATAATACAACATTTATTACGTAATAGTTTAGTATTCGTATAGCAGAACGTCTAAACGAACATACCTATTATTATTATAATAACACGACTATTACAAGTACGCACCGTCAAGTCTATATAAATCTGCTGAGAGTACATGCGACCGTATTTTGACAAACAGCAAATAAACAATATGATTGTACAGTAAAGAAAAAAACCAAACGAAGATCGCTATATATATATATATATAGATATATATAGACATATAGTTATAATATTCGAAAATATTGTATTTTTATTTGACTCTAAACACTATATAATATAAAATAAACTCATCATTCCATTTGATGTTTCCGGTATTATTGAAGTGCTGGAAAATAAAGCAGCTTCTCGTAGATTTTCTAACATAGACATTTATAAATATTTGAAAACTATGAAGAAGTAAAAAAATAACGGATACTATAATCGGGTACCAGAAGATGACGTCGGTCAAAAATCGATAGGACTTCTGTGGGTGTTAGGGAGACACGGTCTTTTCCGCAGCACGCAGATATAAAATGCAGTATTTTGCCTAAGCGAAAGAGACATAAATTTTTTTTTAAAATTGGCCACAAATAGAAGCAAACAGGGTGCAAACAAAATAAGGTTAGTGCGAAGTCGGCTAGACGATTTATGGGCACCGGAAAGACGGACCTGTGAAAAGGGCGTCTGATTATACAGTATAATATATTACGGGCAGATATGTATGCGTTTTTGCATATTTGTAGTGAAAAAAAATACCTAGTTATTTATACCGTGAGGTTTACATGACAACGATTCTATACGGACAATTTTATTTTGCGTACGTTGGTGTTTTTGAATTATTAGAGCATATTTCAGAATTTTGTACATTTTTAGAGCATATAGTTCAAACGAATCGATATTATCAAAATAATTGTTCAAGATTTATTTAATATCAAGAGGCGATGTGATAACATCAGCAGATTTTACCAGTGTTTTATAGATAAAATATTATAATCTATACTTTTTTTTTTTTTTTTTATAAAGAATTTTTAAAGGTTTATAATTGAGCATATTATGTTACGATACATCTGCCCTAATTTATCATAGTAAAATATATTCATAATTTTATTATATACTGTTGTTTTTATATTATAGTTATCGTCAAATCGTATAATACACTGATATAATATAATATTGTAAATAATACACGATTCGATAGCGTGCGTATTATAATATTGTATAAAAAAAATATAATCTATTATACACGTATATGTACAGTATTGTATGTTATTTATTATTGTACGCACGCGTGTTTATGTACATACTGTATATACAATAATATATAATATTATTATTATATACATATCGTTGCGGTTGTCGTTCTATTGGCCGACTATTGGTACAGCCCTCCGGGGCGGAGCCGAGACCGCACGTCCGTCCGGAACCCGTTCGGTGAACAGATAACCGTCTCTTTGATGTGTCGCCGCCATGTTTGTACTTACACGAGATCGACGTGTTCCGAACGAAATAATAATAATAATAACAACGACGTCTAGTCGATAATAATATTATTGATAATCGCCGTCGACCATCGTCGTATAATATAATATACGAATAAAACATATTATTATACTACCTAAACCTTTACCTATTATAGGTATGTGTATAGCGTGGCTATATGTGCCTACATATCGTAATAACGCCGAATACAATAAAAATAATGATAATTGTAATTGATGTGTTTGTGGGAAGGGGTGGGAGGGGGGAGCAAAGCGTGGTCGTAAATGACCGTCTCAGCGGTGTATATATATATATATATATATATGTACACGACTATAAAACTCGCCAAGAACGAGCGAAGAGATATAATAGAAAAAAAACAACAAAACTATTCCCGTTAAAATAAAAAAAAAAATAAAAATTTGTCACTTCGAACAGATTTCAATTTAAAAAATTGTATCATATTGATATATTACATAGTATTCGTATGACTAAAGAGTTATAAATATATAAAATACAGTAATAGTTGTTAAAATGGATTTTTGTGTTTACAAGTGTCACCTATACGAAGCCAAAAATTGTAAGTCGTCCGCTATCTACAGGGGCTGAATTACGGAATAAAATGCAGTATTATGCCCTGGGAAGATACACTATCTCGCCGAGTGAAAGTTCCATTGAAACAGATTCAGCCGTTTCAGATATTAGTTCGCGCAGACAGACAGACACTTCCAATTGTATGTGTATTTAGATATTAAAATACCCAACGTACATCCAACATAATTTATTACATTTAATAATAGTAAAATAAAAAAAAAAAAAAACCGTTAAAATAGTTTTCCGCGAGTTATAATGTCGTTATGAAGAAAACACGAAAATAAAATTCACTATCGATCGGCCGCCCGAATGAATTATTTATAAACGCGACGAAAACTTTCGGCAATCCTCACAAGCGACGGGAACGGGAACAAACGAAATAATAATAATATTATGTGTAATGAATAATTGATATTATTATTGTTCGCCACGACGATCTTACACGGTTACAGACTTATTATTATACAATAGTAATATCCATAAAGGATTTATTCATTTAAAAACATTTTGTTTTCAGTATGTATATACAGACAAATGCCCAGTGGCGTGTTTAGGATTTGACCGAGAAGGGAGATATTGAATTTTTAAAATGTTGATTTTATATGTATCCTTCTTCGTATTATAAGTGATTCGGATAATTTTCGTAAGAAGAAGATGTGTATACGTTCGCGTTTTTTAAATATATTTTATACTATAACTAACTATAGGCACCAAAACGTTTTCTGACCAAAAAGTAAAGAAATTTTAAATTCAAAAATATATAGTTATGTAAATTATAGATAATAAAGAAAAAAAAGGTGAAACCCCTATCCATCTCTTTAAATACGTCACTGCAGCAAATGCAACGAGATCCAGAAGTCTCGCAGGCAAGTTTATATATATTATGATTCGATTAAATTGAAATTAACTTATGCGCACATGCGCTGGACAGAGAAGTAACAACCGAGTTCTTTTATTGTAATCACCGGCCCAAAATTAATTACAAATTAAGTAAAATTAACATAAATTTAATGACAAAACAAGTATATGATTTTGCGGGCCTGATGCTGCAAATAAATTACACAAATTAAATTATAAAATAATAATGTTCGATGATCTGCATTTTGTATAAACAAATATATATATATATATAGGTTTATATTATATAAAACTGCATCACGGTCCAGGTGATTTATAACGCTTTAATTATTCAAATGGTTAGCGAGTTTTTTATGTATATTTATCTCAAAGAACTGAGTGTAATACTATAGTAAATATAATAATATATAACAAAAAAACAATAATCGATTAATACCGATAATGCGAAATATTTTTCAGCATTTTAGTATTACCCATTATTGTTTAAAAATTGACATAATATAAAGATACCTATCAAATCGCTTTGGAAAAATAAAAAATAAGTACTCTATAAAAATCACAAAAAAACCATTAAATACTCACAGGAATACACGATGAATTATAAATAATATTTTTTTAAGACACCGTTACGAACATCTTTTTGCAGCCCTTTGCGCAATTTAATATATACCTAAAAAGTATTAAGTTAATATTACAGTTGTCACAGAAAAACGGATAAATTTACAAAAATAAAAGTTTCATTATTTTCAATTTCTTTTTAATTTACTTTTTCTACTAGAAATCTTGTTCCGAATTTCAAGGGTATACGATTTTTTCTGGTCAGTACATAAGGAATAGTAAATTTTTTTATTGTCCTTGTAGTTTTCTTAATATTCGGGAAAGTTTGTTGAAAGAAATATTTGACGTCAATGGTTTTATTATTTTCGATTTAGTTTTTTTGTTGTGATTTGGCATTTAAAAACACGACATATCTGAGTTGTTTTTTTTTTATTTTATGTGAAAAAAGAGCGTTAGCCGTTCATACATTTTTAAAAATTTAACACAATATAAATTCATTATAAGTTTTATTTTATGGTTATCAAAAGTTTATAAACATTTTAATTCAAATTTTGACAAAAGCCATAAAAATCACGACATTTTTGAAAACATGTTCAACGGGACTTCGCTCAGACTGATTTGTCAAAATGATGTATCGTTGTGAACAATTATAAATTAAATAACGTTGTGTATCTTACATATCCAACTTCCCACCTACAAATGTGACACAATCGTTACTAATATCAGCTCCATTTTTTAAAAATAAAATTGGTTGCACTTATAATTTTAAGTTAAACACCACGTACATAATATATACCTATAAATATGAAAATTCAAAACAAAAATTGTAAATTCGTGACGGCCGATTAACATAATCATATATTTCTATAGGTTTTTTCTACTCTATCCAATTATAGGTATTGTTCTCATAGAAAAACGTTATACTAATATTCTATAATGTGCTATTTTTTTTGTTCTGAAACCGTATCAAATTTGTCTACATCTACACGAATGTGGCCATATCTCATACCGACGATAATTATTATCCCTTACACCGCGAGGTCTTGGCGTATTGTTACATAAAACTTGTCGCCGTGGTCAGTTTGAAAATCGCATACGACCGTGACTTCCGAAATACGATTGAAAAATATAATAAACACGACATCGTGGTCGGAACGGATGTACAATGTAAATCGAATAAAATAAAACGTTGAACTTGCCGAGCAAGTACGTGCCTACATACACAGTATAATATACCGGGGAACAAATTACGATAGTATACAATGTATGTGATATTATACAATATATTATATACAGGTACAATTAAACAATGTAGCAGTATTATTTTATAATTTAAATACTTTGGAACGACGATTTTAACTATATATATTATATATTTTATAACTGTATCAAAGTAATACGCACCGTATATTATAACTCCATTGTTCTTGAAAATTTCGAGAAAAAAATTTGTATACATTTAAGTGTTACAGTAATATGCCTGTATTCCTAAACAAATTTCAACGGGAATTTGAGTTACAATAAACCGTGTTGGAATCCATTATACAATATACAAATACAATCGTATATATGTATTTTTTATTTGTTGCTCCTAAAACCGAACGAAAACTAAAAAATTTAAAATGATTTTAAATATTTGAAGAATCGCCAGAATTTCTTTAAAAATGTGTAACCACATCAATTATTATTATGATGATGCACACGGATTCGAGAATTTCACGCAAATTAAATAAGTTGCAAACAAAAAATGTTACAGGTATGTACTGTCGAAGCATAAATAAGCATGTATATTATACAATTTTGTCCAGTTGATGCATTGATAAAGTTATTATTTTGTTATTTTCCTTGTACTTAATTAAATTTTAAAAACCTACACGTAAAACAACCACATTTACTCGTAAAAATCACGGTATTTCAAAGCATATATATATATGTATATATTTAACCACTGCATTTCGCTAAGAATCGTTTTTGGTTAACGATGATTTATCATTGCGTACAGATATGAAATAAATTACTTTAAATATCCTACCTTCACGACTTTCCACTAGCAGCGCGCTCATCAGCACCATCATCCCTTTTTCAAATAGTTTTAAAGTCTCGCTCAGGGCGAGAAATCGATTGGTTTAAAAAGTTTTATGTTTTTTTATATTTTTTTTTGTTCATGTATATGCTTTGGAAACTTTATTTTTAAATTCTCACGGAAAAGTAAAAAATTAAAAAACAAACTAAAAGTTTTACGGTATAAGTAGTATAATAGTGTAGTAGTATAGGTAATACTAGTATTACGAGTATAATTATATAATTTACGAATGAATATATAATATAAAATATATATAAATATTTCAACTAGAATATAATTTAGTCACTTTGTGTTATGTTCAAGGTATGAGAAATTATAACACATACATATCATTACAATTGTATTGGTAATTTTCTCACTACGTATAATCGAATAATTTTTAAAACATCAGAATATTCGCAATTTGTATAATAGGCGTATTAGTAATCAAAATAAAATCGATTTCTTATGAATATTTATTTAATAAACCGTATTTAGGTATACGATATGTTTTTGTCTTTGGCAAGCGATCAATAAAAATACAGGTCCGATAGTAATTATTATAAAGTTTTTTCAGATTTTGTGATGACGGAATTTCGGCGTTTCTGCGGACGACGACGTCACCGCACCGCCACGCGCCCAGTCATAATATTGATATGTAGGTACGTAGGATTTTTTTTTTTTTTTTGTTCTCTGGAAATTTAAAGCGGAAGCACTCGCATTATACGTCAAAAAAAAAAAAAAATGAAAAAAAAAATGATGATTATCCGTTTACGACGTTGTGAATATATTATAATAGTTTTTTTTTCGTCGCAACGAGCTTCGTATTACTCGTATTATGTACACACAGCTGCTGATCTCAGCTATTACCGAAAATTACAATTCCCTTTTTTTTTTCCGTTCTGAAAAACAATATTATTATACGAGTAGGTATATAATAATATTATTTTATACTACAGCGATAATTTTTGACATTCAGCTACTGCTGTTTAGCATTTATTTTATAAAAAATCAATTTTACTACCTACCTATTATATTGCCAGTAGCAATACGCGTGTCCGGTTAGTATTATATGTATATCGATAGACGTCAATATGATATTAAATAGAATAACTCGATAAATATGGTAAATTCGAATCGTAAAAAAAAAAAACAACCAATAAAAACCTATATACGCGTTTATAATTATATATTATTGTTCCGTTGAGCGATTCGTAACGAAATAAAAATAAACAAATTCAAATATAAAAAGTTATTCTATAGCGCGGTCAACTTGTTTAGCCGTACGACCGATTATTATACTATTAATATTATTATTATTTTCAATTAAATTTAAATACTTTGGCTAAATCGATAGAAAAACACGTGATGATGGCAAAACCACAGGTAAATAATAAACAAATGAAGGGGACTCGTCATTAACATTTTTTATTCTCGGTTTGTTTCACAGGTGATATACAAGCTCATTGAAATTTCATGATACAATCAAATTGTCCATGAAATGCTTATTTTTTAAAAAATGACTTAAGTAAAAACATTTTGGAATAATACATTCTAAAATGTTACATTGTTTTTATTTTCGCCACCCTTAATTTTGGCGGTGAAACGACTATCTACTTTTGATTTTAAAATGGCAATCAATACTAAAAATCGTAATACTTGGAAAATGTAATTGTATCATCCAATTCTAATAACTCTGCAATAAGCAACGACGGCTTCCACAAGGCCTCGATTGCGTCACTTTAGAGTTCAGGGCAAAGGTGCCTATTATAAATTAATTAAAAAAACGAGTATTTACTATGAAGGTCTTACGAATGGTTTTGTTTTACAATTTTCATTTTTTAATAAGTTATGAATAGGTGTAGTTTAAAAAAAAGAAAATTAAAACAACCATAGTATTTCGCTATTATAAGCCATTTTGCCAAAAACTTAATAAGAAAGTCGCAATCATGGAAATGCGAAATACCTTTGTTGATATTAGTGGTCTTGGTTGACAACGTGAATTCATGATTAGTAATGAAAAAGGAGTCCGTGTATACGTACATGAAAAATTTGTATTCGTGAGTACTAAATACACGCGAATTTATTAACTGTGTTTACGTGTTATTTATGTGAATACGCAGTGAAAATATGTGCAAAATAACGTGGAATACATCAAATACCTGAACACGAATTTTTAAGTAAAGGTACACGATTTTATAAATTCGAATGTTAATTTCCCATGAATACGTAAAATAGGAAACACTATAATTGCTATGTTCTGAGCGACACAGAGTAAACCGATGTTAGTGACGAGGCTCTTTATAAAATAACGTTAAAAATATTATAATTATTATAAAATTTGCATAAATAGAAATATTGCATCACGAATCAAATATAGTATTATAATGTAAATACGTGTTTGTTTGACCGATAGTATTATAGTGATGGGCTGATCGGATAACTTCAGAATGCTATAAAACTTCCGATAAGTTTAAATTATCAACAATTTTGCTGAATTATCGAATTTTCATTCGCACATATTTTTGCATGATAGAATATACTTTTATTCGGCAAGACTATCACATATTCGAATAGTTTTTAATATATTTTAATCTATATTATTATAGCGGAAACGCGTTGAAGTAAAAACCACTAAAATCGTGAACACACAATTTATTATAATTTCCACCTGCGTCCGACATCCGCCTGCACGCGTGCGACGATTCTGTATGCGTTTGTAATATAATAAAGTGGAGGAGACTCGATGACGTTTCGACACGATAAAAAAAAAAATTAAAATGAAACAAAAACGATAGGCTACACAATATTGTAATAATAATATATTAGGTATATCGTTTACGCGATATAAATATATTAATATAATACTACTAATATTATTTGAGTATTTCGAGCATTAAATAGTGGTGCGGAGAGGGGCTGCATGTCCCTCTCCGCACCTAACCATACCACGGTGAACGCGTGTCTTCGTGACACCGGGAGATGTATACGCATAATATTATTATAAAAAAATATATACATCATACTCGTCGTGTAAAAATAGCTAATATTATAGGTACTCGTATTTTATTATAATATTAATACGCGACCGATCGGTAATTTTGTTATACATGTACAACATTCGTAAAATAACGCGGGGGCGGACCGGAGTCGTCGCGTCGCCGACAAAGAAAAAGTATCGTCAAAAATCCAAAACTATACAAGGTTTATCGGGCGGCATATTTACAGGCCCTACCCGAGTTTAGCCCAAATGGTGTATTATGTAAATACACGACCCGTCGTGTGTTCTCATCGACTAGGAATTGGGTTTTATGTTTACACTTAGAATACTAATTTTCTTGGACCGTCGTCGGGTCGTGACTATCACATAATAGGTTACATAATAACATAATAGGCAGCAAAACTTCAGATAAAACCGCTTAAAATCCTTAAAGCTAACTCGATTGCATTTCGGCTTGGACCGAACTAGGATAGGGTACCGTGCGGCCGGCCGATGCGTCATGGTTGGTCAATCAGATATAATAAATAGATGATTAAAACGACATAATCTGAACAAATTGAATTATTCGAAAACAATTTTTTAAAAAAAAAAAAAAAAAAAAAAAAAAAATCGTAGCCTATAATTTACTTCTTGTAATTTTTTCGGTTTTTTATTAAAGTTCCAAATCACGTGGAAAAATAATATTGTTTTGTTAAACGGCACCATGTTATTACTATACTATTTTTAAACCTACACAATAGAGTATAATATTATAATATACGGGAGAGGGGTTGGGTGGACTGACTCCACGAGATTTAATATTGCGGCGACTAAAACTGCATTCCACTCACGCTGAAAAAAAGGCGGTAAATCGGTCACAATATTTACAATAATACATCAAATAATCTGTTTTGGTGTGCACGACAAGACTCGTTTGCCATGTGGAAAGTGTATCTACTTGCAGCGCGACTGTAAGGAGTATAGTTTCAACCGAGTCTCATTCATAATGCTGGCGAGTATTATATTATATAATACCGTTAACATAGTGTACAGATTAAACCGTTAGTTACCATTTATACCGAGGTAACAGCCAGTAACCTTTTACGGGCTTCAACATTTTTAAATCGTTTCAGGTTTCCAGAGGGTGTATTAGGATTTCCTATGAATACACCTATGTTTTAATCAACAAAAAAGTTTAAATTTAATTTAAAAATTATATTACAAAATCTACTGTTCGCAATCTAAACTCAGAGTCTGGAGGAGGTCCAGAACACCTGGATCCTGCCCCGTAAAATCATCATTGGTATGGAGAGTAGAGAAAGAATACAGGTCTTTTTTTCAAAGTACAAGTATATAGACTGACGGATTATATAATAAGGAAGAGATGATTACAATGGGCGGAACATTCTTGGAGCGTATTATAGGAGTCAGAATGGTAAGCTAATAAAAGCATGATGATGGAGCATGTATATATAATTCGTGAGGAAAATGGTCTTTGGGAAGGCCTAAAACGCGAGGCGGGAATAGATGTATAATAAAGAGGAACGTGAAATTACTCGTGGGCGGAAATTCTAACTAAAATAAGAAAAAGCAATGGATATAAAAACCTAATAACTATTAGAGAAGAAGTAAATACTATAAACCAAAGTTTCTCAAACTGTGGGTCGCGACCCACTGATAAATCCTGAGTCAATTTTTGGTGGGTCGCGAAAATTGTTTTTAATTACATAGATTCCAAGAAATTTATGTTTTTAGAATCTGAATGAAGCGAGGAATGTATTGGTTTTACAATGGTGTTTTTTTTTTTTTAATCTATGAACAACTTTTCTGCCAGTAATTTTGCTCCGATTTTCAAGTGTAGCATTTTTTTTGAAAGGAAATCTGACTTGGGTGGTACTTTAGGGAGGTCATTTTTTGATTTCCCCAAGTGTTTTCATAAAGTACTTTTTGAAAAAGTGAAACCATGTGGTCACGATAGATTTTTGGGGGAAAATTTGAGTCACGGTCCTAAAAAGATTGAGAACCATTGCTATAAACAATTCTGTGTGTGATTATAAATTGTTTTTGTCGTCAGGCGGTATATTAAAGCCATGTCCCTCTGTATAATATACGAGTGTATAGAAAAAAAGAGTACATACGTTGTGCGTTGTTCGGTTTTTTTTTTTTGCGCGTGTTTTCGGATACACGAAAAATATATTGCGTATACGTGTAGGTACGGTACTCGCGCGCAGACGATTACGTATAAAATACGTAAGTATATACAAAATATTATTCCAATATAATATATAATATGCTATATACAGAATGATAAGAATTTTACATTCCAGTAATTTTCTCATATATAATGCAAAATAGAAAAAAATGTAAGTTAGGTACACGGTTTTTATTAACTTTAAATCGCTCTCGGGCAAACAGTTTTGTGTTAAAACATTTCGTTTTTCGGCCGCTAAAATTTAGAAAAAAAAAATATATCTTTACGTGATATTTGCATATAAAACATGGTTTATCATTTGAATTTTACGAGTTCACCCCAATAGGCAGTTTAGAAATGTTACGCCCGCGTATAACCATTTCGATTATAGACTTTTCCTTACACATTTTCATTTTCCATACGTACATACAGAGCGATTCTTTTATCATGAACTAAGTAATTTATTACCCTTCCCTATTCCTCCGGTCTAAACTTTAAATTGTTATAACTTATAAACGATAAATCGGATACTATTGTGTGCGTATAAAAATTTCTAGACACATATTCTCTATTAGAATCCGTAATCGAAGGGTGATTGCTATTTAAAAATCCAAAGTGGATTCAGATAATTCAGGCGTAAGTAATTGTGGTAAATAATTTAAAATAATGTTAAAATAAAGCTTAAACGATTCCATAATGAATTTGAAAAGAAAAATCAAATTGAATTGAAATCTGAAAATTGACGGTTCCGTGATACGAAATAATCGCCCTGTATACGGAAAAATTGCTGTAACATAAGACTCCGATCGTTCCGTGCATTATATTATCTTAATCAAAAGACGTGAAATGAAAATTGTACAAACGCGTATGCACCGTACCGTCCTCGCAATGTCCGGCGCGACGCTAACGGGGCTAAACTTACCGCGCGAAATGCTGTCGGTTACCGCTACCGACGCCTTTTGCCGGACGTTGTACAATGAGAACCGCGTTTACGGTGTAACAATACCGTACGGTATTATAACATATTATAGCTCGGTTAAAGAGACGGGTTATATCGGTTGGTATTATACGAAATTTCAATTTGAAATTGAATTTCGTCGTTATATTTGAGTTGAATAAATTATTATTATTATTATCACTGTCGCGTGTACGTGTGCGTGTGCGCGTGTCTTTCGCGCGCGCGCAGCCGAACAGACGAAACAATAATATATCCAGTTTCCGATAACGCCGGCGCCGACGACAGAATTAATAATTCCGTCGACGTCGGTCCGGCTGTGTGTGCCCCCACCGGGCCGCAATATATTTTGTTGCGCGCCGGTGCTTAATTAGACGTCGTCGTCGTCGTCGTCGTCGTCGTTGTCGTCGACGGCGTTGTCTCCGCGAGACCGTGTCGACGCGGAGACGGGTTCGTCGTTCTCATAACACGTTTAGATCCCCCGGCCGTACATTATATATATAAAAAAAAAAAATTAAAAAAAACTCGCACACCTATATAATAATATGTATACATATATATGGGTAGGTACACACACGAGCTGGCCGACGTACGTTATTATAATAATACCCGAAGAGGGGGGAGACGGAAAGACTTTTCAAAAATAAATACGATTTGTCAAAAAAAACAAAATTTCATCTGGGTAATTTTCGGCATTTCTCCCTCCCACACTATTTTTCGATCTAAATGTGACATAAAGTACGTGCATATATTCTAAATTTCTAACACGCGTTGTACTGAAAATTAAAATGCCAAGTCAACTATCTATATAAGTGATTTAGGTTAAAAATTGCGCAGTGTAACACCTACACAAAAAAATGGGGGAAATGTCAAACGAAATTGAGAGTGTACGTCGCGAGGTGACTATAACTATTGTCAAAAACAAAAAATGTATCAGGAAAAGCAGCCAGAACCCCAGAGATAACGTCGTCGGGAGAAAATACGCGTGTTTCGGTACCTGTACAGGACAATATTATTAATTTTCCGTTCGGATTTCGGCGATATCAAGAGCTATAATAATCATTCGTTCTCGTACAGCAACCAATCACGCACAGAAACCTGGTGAAAAACATAGTTAACAAATTTACAAGACAATAAGTGTGAAATGTCCGAGAAAAAAAAACCCAAACATTTTCAATTGTTTCGCTATAAATTTAACGCCGAGGTTCCATATTATCTGATAATAATTTCTAACATATTTCACATGTCGTCCCGTACGTTCGCGAAACGTATACCCGGCAAAACTGCGGAGAAACGCACGCAATACATATTTTATAATAATATTATATATTTGTATTTCTTTATATATATACGTTGGACGGCGATCGATATTACATTCCGGCGGCCCGGGATGTAGGGAGGTCGTATAGCACAACCCATTATCCTTCTCTCCCGAGAGATTCTGCGTGCGACAAGCTCCGCACTGATATATTATTATTATTTGCTATATGACGACCTCATCGCGTCGCATACATTACCTAGATATTATATTGTATAGAGAGGAAATGATGTGAATTTGTCGAGGAACGATTTTTTTTTTATTTTCAACTGGTTAAAATTAAAAAGTTTTATTAACGCACAAAGTTTGAACTATACACGCGACGAATTGAATTTTTAAATGTTCATTTCGTAAATAATTTACATTATTGTCAACCTTTGTAAGCTTTATTTATATTATTATTATTATTATTATTATTATTTATATTTTGATTTTGTTTTTGCATTTTGCTGTATAATATGTTTAGACGTTGAACGTCAAAATATCCGCAAACAACAACGCGTGTTTTAATGCTAATTCATTTTTTTTTTTTTTTTATTTATTATTAGCATCTATAGCTACAAATAAATGAAAAATATTTTTTATATAAATAGGCAATGGGTATACGAATAGCTATATAGTTTTTAAACTTTTACGAATTTTAACGATAATATATGATCCGAAAAGAAATAAAGAAAATTGTATTATATACAGGTACTGCAATACATAATATGTGAACGATTGCATATAATATAAACGTCGAAAACAAGTGAATCGCAGTAAACGATTTTAGTATGTGCATATAATATAATATACGCGGCTATAACAACGAAGGTTCGAGACGGGGATTTATACGGCTTACTCGACAGCAAAATTTGAACAGTAAAAAAAAAAAAAGTAGCAAACGCGACAACACTTCGACGAGCAACATAATATAATAATATAAATAATACGAGTAATACTAATATATTGATATACAAGCGAAAACCGATATGAAGTAATTAATATAGTTATAAGTATTAATATAATTTATAATATTATTGCATTTTACGATACGTCTAATACCTTTGCACAATAATAAAGTAATAAAATCGTAAGTCGGAGCGGAATCGAAAGGAAAGGAGGTGGAAAGCCCAGGCCTCAGAGATCCTCTCACTCTACAAAAAAAAAAAGAAGTCTAGTAAAAACTTTTCGTTTTAAAAACCTTAATCAACACAACCTATAACAAGAAAAAAAAAATTATTATTAGTACATACATTTTGCAATTTCCACGGGTTTTATTAACGTGCTTATTCTTAACGAAAAAATATTGTCTTTTATAGGCGACGTTTTCATATACAAATCTGTACGTATGTATTTAAAATTATTTTTCTAATTTATTTTATTATTTTATTTTATTTTTTACCGAATCGGCTCTGGGTCGTACGAGTTTAAAAAACATATTGCACAATAACGCGATCGATATTCCACTACGATGACGTGCATTGTTTATACATATAATACTGTATAATATCAACCGGACTTGCAAATTAGACGCTCGTCGACACGGTAACAGACCTACATAGCGGTTAGTCGTCTGAGGAGAGGGGCTAGTATACGGACGTACCCGCGAGCGAACAAAAGCGTTGAAAAAAGTAAATAAATTCTCGACCGGCGGAAATAAAAATAAAAAAATAACCGCACACGTATACCTACACATCAATCGCTTTTGCGAAAAAGTCTTTCGCGTCGGTCCGATATATTACGGGTGATATATATATACATAATTCTACTTCCGCGTTATAGACGTTTGTGCAGATGAATTTTTTATTTAAATATTGAGTTATAAGCAAATTTGGTATTCTCTTTCCTGAAAAAAAGAACCCTTTATTGACTCGTGGCATACAGAAACGTGTAGCGTATGTTTAGACGGGAGAAACCGATACCTTTTGCTATGATATTTGAAAAACGCGAAAACCCGTTAAAAACCGTCAATTGTTTGCCACCGGCGTATCGAACCGCCGAAAACTTTTGATATCCGCCTATATATATATATAGGTGCCCAACCACTATCGATATTCGTCCACTATACACACACACACACACACACTACTAACGTTTATACGCCATTTTTATTTTTTAAACGCTTTATGGATTATACGACCTCGATATTACAATATTATTGTATACTATGCAGTATTTTAACACACGGCGATTGTTCGCGGTGTGGGTCGTCGCGCGACAAACAATGACGGAGGTTTTTTTTTTTTTTGTATTTTTTTTATCTTACTTCGGATATATACGGGCGCGATGTTCGCGTGAATTCACACACAGACCGCCGCCGCCGCCTTCCGATTTTCCCGCGACCGAACAGAAATCCGATAAATTATGCATTGTCGCCGCGCAGTTACGTATATAGCGGCGGCGGCGGCTCATTAACGCGGACACGGCGCGGCGTCGTCCGTCGCCAGAAAATTCATCGCACCCGGCCACCGTGTAGCGCGCGCCGACGCCGCCGCAAAGACTTTTTCTCTCTTTTTTTTTTCTTCTTTCGTTATTTTTTTTTTCTTTTTACAACACCTATATAATATAATATACTCTCGGCGTGTTTGTGTGTACACACGCGCGCGCACGCACACGAGTATATAATATAATATTATACGCCGCTCGAGTTTTACATATTATCGTGTTTCATTACGTATGCGCTCGAATAAGTATTACAAGAGAAAAAATATACGTATATACATCACCGAGAAAATATATATAGGTATATACCGCTGCATTTAGGTAGGTATGGCCTCTATTTTTTTTTTTTTTTTTTTTTTTTTTTTTTATCATTTACATAAATTATCAGCTATATTTTTCGTAAATAACAATAAAATACGAGTACCCGGTATATTATAATATTACACCGGAACGCGTAATAATATTACGCGTATACTGCAGGGATACGCGAAGTCTGCGTAAGAGAAAATATTTTTCGGAATTATCTGAGCAATCACACCTGCATGTAGCGTTTTGCGCGATAATTTTTTTATCAGTTTTGCAACCATATAATACTAATTTATTGTATTTCGCGTACGCGAGAATTTTGTTAAAAATACAACGGTACCTATAATATAATAATATACGATTATATGAAAAAAAAAAACGACCGCGAAGGACACGAATCGCGTAATTTCGCGCGAAAACTCGAGAAAAAAAACGGAGTTTATAAAAATCGACAGTGAATTATTATTATGATTGTAATGATATGCTATTTAAGCTATCATATATAGTTAAAATAAAATGTAAAATCAATAATGTAAAATAATTATAATAATTGATAGCCATTAAGTATTAGATTAAGTTGTTAGCATTAACCAGANGGTCTCCAGTCATAAGGAGGCCGGTCACTTCTAATCAGGGCAGTGCGTGCATTGTTCCCGTTCCTTTTGGACAAATGATCACAAGCGAGTATAAAGACTACGCAGAGATTCTTACAAAAACACGGGAACCTAGAACAGTGTTTTATGATTAAAAATTAATAAAAAAAAAAAAAAAAATTAATTCATCAAAAGTCTTATTATTTACTTCGGTCACCTTCATCAGATTCAACAGATCGATTGCCGCCTGAAGGAGAAAGTTAATTCAATTTATAATAAACTTACAAATGTGAATCAATTTTATATAGTTAGGCTGACCATATTTCTGATTACCACATGATTATTACAACGAAGACTATTTTATATTGTAATCATATTTAAAATTATAATGAAAACGGAATCGCATCTAATTGACGTTTGTGCGTGACATCGTGACATAACGTAATTTAGTGATGTCTAACGATATTTTTTTTTTAGGATCGATTTCGTATATCGTATTTATCGATATCGATGTATTGAAATATATATTTGATCTGTTTAGATAATAAATAAAATAAATAATTTTATAATTAAGATACATGCAATTTTATGTTATAACTTCTAACACATTAAAAAAAAAAATTCTATGATTCGTTTGATTTGTGTTGTCATTTATCATTCAATTTACTATTGTTCGTTCATTTTCATTTGCAATATTAACGACGACAACGAATAATAAAACGACGACGAGAGAAAAAACGAAACTATGTATCGTATTATTTTGGTAAAAATCATACCGTGTCGTTTAGAAAAAATGTTTAACCATTACGGAGGGCTTATTATCTTAACTGCGATATTCAATAAATAAACGAGGAAAATTATTAAATAATAACGGACTAATCGATAATTTAGACACATCGAGATATTATATTCGTCTGATATATGTATCTGTATCGAAATTTCGATACATCTTTGTGCGCCTCTTATTAATACCCAAGCACAGAATGAAACATTTAGAGGCCCCAAACCAAAAAAAAAAAAAAAAAATATATGATAAAACAAATTGTTAAAATTTACTAACTTGCTAGTGTGTGTGCAAATAAAAAACAGTAAATAATAAATAGAAAAGCAATGAGCCAATGTAGGAAAAAGTGCAAGAAAAAAGATAGCTGCTGGAAACACGATTAAACACAATAAAACTAATCAGTAATCAGACACATTATCCGACAGAACCATTTAATAATCTGAAACATCTTTCAAGGAAACTGTTATTGGGAAGAAATCAAGAGGACGCCCGAGAACACAATATTTTAAACACCTCCATGAACTCACGAACTGCGGGCGTATTTTGTTTTATTGAAGAATCAAACAGAGAAAATACGATAGACTTTAATAATAATCTACAATGACGGACATATTATAATTTATGCATAGGTATATAACAAATTCAAAAGCCAAGAGTATTATTTAAATGAATAGCTAAATATATCTTTATTAAAACAAAATCTCTGTCATATTATATTCGCTTGTCCTACGTTGTCCTCCAATCGATCACTTCTCTTGAATTTTTTAAATTCTTTAAATATCCAACCAACTCTTCCGTCCATCCTTAACTCCAATTATCATAAAATACCTAATTTTCTTTAATCTTGCAGACGCTGGTGTGTCCATATAATTTAGGGTTCTACTGGTTTATTTATTTTATGTTAACAATATTTTCATTATTATTCTATCGTTACCATTAACGGTACTATATTATGTAATTGTAGAAATAAATTGTTCCCCAAAATTTCAATAAAAAAAAAAAAAGTTACTAGGACCTTTAGTTTGTGTCACTATAATAATACATAATAACAATAGTCGGGTGACAACAAAAATTATTAAAAGTAATGAAATATCAAAACGCTAAGTTAACGTTTAAACGGATACATAATACACGGGCAAAATAATAAACGCGACTGCATAAACAGTAGCAAAAACCGTGGATCTCGGATTTTCGCGGCCCGAGGGCTATGCCCCCCCCCCCTATATAATCCGGTCTTGATGCTATAATAATATCCGTACACCTCGACGAAAGAAGATCTATATAAACATGTATAATATTATTATACCCGAGGCGTCTCCGACTTTGCCGCCGACGGCAATAAGTGGGTGCAGTCTTATTTTTATGGGTTTTTCGGGTTGTTTTTTTTTCCTTTTTTTCTTTTTATTCTTTTTATTTATACTTTAGCGGCGGTGTAGTTTTTTTTTTTCGAATAATAATATAATATAATATAAAACGTGTTGACGGTCCGCGGCGACGGCGGCGGCCGGCCGGCAGACGCGATAAAACAATGAGACGGTCGTTAAAAAAAAAAAAAAAAAATACGACAAGACTACGGCGGCGACGACGGCGGCGGCGGTGGTTTTAATGCGTGTGCCCCGGCGCACGTATAATTAATCCAATAAACGATCGATACCGCGCTAATTTCAATACAATATAATATTATATTATATAATTTTAAACGCATCGTCGTGTCCGTGCATTATTATCAGCAGATATATTATAATATTATAGTAAAAGCATATAATATATTGTATATTATTGTACGGGGAACGGTCGGAGACGAAATACAATTTTCTATACACGACACCGCTGATATTATATATGTGTAAGTGTAAAGAATATAATGTATAGAGAGAAAGAGAGAGAGAGAGATAGAGGAAAAAATTCGAGAAAGATAGCCGGATAGAGACGGCGGCGGCGGCGGAAGACGCCGCGTGCAGAGCACATCACAAAGACGGCGCCGAAACTAGTTTTTCATTTGTATATAATATATATATATATATATATATATATATATACATAAACAGTATAGTGTATTTTTTTATTCCTCTCGTATAAAAAAAAAAAAAAAGAAAAAAAAA